>JAOTRH010182284.1:0-43203 GCA_034768845.1 Heliamphora exappendiculata | reverse complement strand
TATGCATACATATACGTATAAATACATATATACATACATATAAATGTGTATATATATAAGTGTGCGCACGCGCGCTTGTGTAGCGTTAAATATATTTTAATTACTGTTTCACTCATGAAAATAAAGTATAACAATATTAGACTTTCGTTATGTCGGACTTCAAACGTATTTAATCTTTGTTTCCTTTTCAATTAACAAATCATGTTTTTTTAGTTGTACCTAACATTGGTACATACTGTATTTGCCTTTATTATAAAAAAAAAAAAAAAAAGGCAAGTAAACAGGATTTTCCCTGCTTACTTGCATGTGCACATGGACGAACCATTTGTTTTTTTATCACCTGGCCGTGATTTCATCCTTATTCATCTCGCTGTTTAATACCTTAATCACTGGCCTAACACCATTCAATCTATCATCATGTCCAAAATTTTCAAAATAACCATGCACACGATATTTGCATTTTTCTAAAACAAAAAAAATCACATTTTTCACAGATATATTCATGACATGAACGCTACGCATAAATTATCATTTCATGCAGAGTTGTAATAATTTGCATTTAGATGAAAACAAAAAATCCAAGTAATTAGAATATATAAGACTCACCTAGTTTTAGCAACAATTTATACAATTAACTTGTCCAAAACATTCAAACCTAGATAATAGCACATAAAATAACAACATTTTAGCTACGGTTTTAAATCTTTAAAAGTTATTCTTTATTTTTAAGCGTAAAATAATTTAAGGTTAAAGTGGTAGGTTTTATTATTTTCTTCAAGATCAAATAATTATTATTATTTTATTTTTGTCTACAATTTGTATACATATATAATAGTTATTATTTTTGTATACGTTTTATTACGTCACTTGCATCTTCATAATAGAAAATATGACTAATAAGATTTAGTAAATAAAATATTTAAGGATATTTTCATTATAAATCAAACAATAATAGATCTTGTAAAGAAAATTATTTTATAATGTATTTAATAATTAAAGCAAAAGGTGATTTTAAACATAAAGTAAGCTTCATATTTTATAATTGCCAAAATATAGTGTATCTATGTATACTAACAATTATATATATATATATATATATATAGAGAGAGAGAGAGAGAGAGAGATTCTCTAGTATTAATTATTTTAATCTTTATGTAAAATACAAACTTTATGTAAAACATTTTGTACTTTATAATTTAATTCTTAACAAAGATGTTCTTTTAAAAATCAAAACTTGAACACATCAGAGCTATCAAAATGGTCATGGAGAAGTTCTGTGAAATGTCAGGGAATACGACTAATGTTCAAAAGTTGAAGCAAAATATATCTCCTAATGTTCTTAGAGTTAAAACAAGAGCTCTGAGCTTTAGCAGTGGTAGCCCTTACAGAAAATCTTGGCAAGTATTTGGGGATCCCCTCTGTGCAATAACTATATCTCGATTTTCATCACCAAATAGGTTGGGGGAGGTTTAATTAAGATATATGGCATAGCGAGGAAATAATCAGAGATGAGGGAAGAAAATAGAGCACAAATAGGTAATCGGTGCCGATTTTGGCGAGAGAAAGAACAAGATCAGTGGCTAGTAGCAGATTGAGATTGGAAGAGAAAAACAACATATTTAGGTCACACTAGTTTCGTTTTGAATGTGGAATATCAATTTTAAACTCCTCTTCATTCTCATAGGGAGAAATATGTAAGGATGGAATTAAATGTTGGTTTGGTGTCTCGAATTTTGGTATCCATGCTCGGTAGGATGTCCGGACAGCATTGGAGTGTTGAAAAGTGAGTCGATATGGGCGCAGGATCTCTGCAGAAGGTTGAGAAATCGAGACCTGTTAAAGACAGATCAATCAGTCAAAAGACGAATCCACGCTCAGTAGGATGTCTAGACAGTATTATAGAGCTAAAAAGTGGGTCGACATAGACGCAGGATCTCAATAGAAGGTAGAGAAACCAAGACCTGTTAAAGACGAATCGATCGATCTGGGCGCAGCAGCATATTATTGATGTGGCTAGGGTTTCAGCCATCGCATGGTTTGACCTAGGTTTATGTCTATAAAAAGGGGATTAAAGCCATTAAAATCCCAACAACTGGTAAAATCCCAACAATTGGTTTTAGAACTTCAGATTATTGGCTTGGTCACTTGATTACAATAAAGATTTTGAACATCAAGATGAAGATCCCAATAGACTGATAGGGGACACGGTGGTAGGTGGAGTTACCACTACCACATTGGTAGTCCAGCGGGGACGACACAAATCTCTGGTATATGCGGCTTGTTCAGATCAATTAGATCGACAAGCGTAGTATATCAGATCTTCAGAATTAGATACTAACAGTTGAGGTGGAGATCGACCAGATCTGTTCACCTAAAAACTGGGTGATTGGGGTTCAAATTAGCAGGAGTGAAGATCCTTCGTCTTACAAGAGAGCTACAGGCAGATTAAGGAGAGATCAGTGGCAAGTAGCAATGTTAGAAAAAGTGGAGTCACCACATAAGGCTGTTAATTATGAACAAAAAGGGTGGAGTACCTAAATCCGTGAAAGGGGTACAAGACGAGGCGACCGACAGATCTTCAAGATGGTGATGGTTTAGAAATTCGAGCCAAGGTAGAGCTTATTGCGTTGGTGTCTCGAATTTCGGTGTCCATACTCGGTAGGACGTCCTGACAGCATTTGATGGCTAAAAAGTGGGTCAACATAGGCGTAGGATCTCTACAGAAGGCAAAGAAATTGAGACCTATTAAAGATGGATCAATCGGTCTAAAAGACGAATCCATCGGTCTGGAGCGCAGCAGCATATTATTGAGGCAGTTAGGGTTTCAGCCGTCGCATGGTTTGACCTAGGATTAGGTCTATATAAAGGAGGTTTAAGCACCAGAAACCCTAAGACACAATAGCGATGTAAGGATACACCAGAGAGGCTCAAGTTGAAGTCAGAGAGTGTAAAAAGAAACTCAAATATACTAAAGTGAGGCTTAGACTTAGAGATCTGGGAGTGTAGAGTTAGTTCTTATTCTCCTTATTGATAATAGTGGATTATTCCTTCTTGTTCTCCCGTGGAGGAAGGCAACCAGCCGAACCACGTATATATTGTTTTCTTCGTGAATGTTCTTATTCCATTTTTATTTGCCTTGTGTGGATCGTAGCCTATGTTTCTATTTTTGCTGCGTTAGGGGATTTGTGCACTAAAATCTAAATATTAAAAAATAGTAAAAATATGTATTCAAGAGTCTTGAAAGTACTCTTTTGAAAGAGTTTGATAGAATAATTAATTGAACAGCAAATTAGTATAACTAGGCATGCAAACAGAGAGAAGTGGAGAGGGAGAGAGACAGAAAGAGAGAGAGATAGAGAGAGAGAGAACAAGGGACGGGGGATACCGGCGACCACAGTGATGATGGGTGGCATCGTTGGTGGTTTAGTGGTTTAGTGATGGGTAGTGGCAGTTTGTGAGGAGGGGCGGGAGATGAGAGAAAAAAGGAAAACGGGAGAGGGAGGAGAGCTATGGCCGAGAGAGTGAGAGGGAAGGAAGGGGAGAGACCGGTGGCCGCGACGGTGGCTGGTGGCGTTGCAACGGATGGGGAGTGGTGTGCGGCGGTGGATTGGCGCAGTAGCAGCAGTTTCCTGCTGCTCTGCCCCTTCTCCGTTCGTTTTAATTTTTTCCCAGCCATAGCTTCTTCTCTTTTCCCTTCTTTTGTGGCTTCTTCCCTTCTTCTTTTGATTTTTATTACTCCCCTTCACTCATGATTAACGCTCAAGTGTTATGCATGATTCAGCTAAGCCATGGGTTCTATTTATTAGCCATTTAAAGGACAGGTGTCTAAACATGTGGCAATATGCATGGGTGTAGCTTGACAAGTGGCACACTTCATAAAAATTTCTACAACGTAGATTTTTCGATATAAATCTTTTGTTTTAGAAAAATCTCAAAAAATTGGTATGTACTTTTAATGTACTTTTATAATTTATTATATTATTAGAATTTTCAAAAAACAATCTTTAACTATATAAATATAAATTTTAATTCAAAATTTAATCACTGGTATTTTAATAGATGTAAATCTTTAAGTCACAATTTTAAAATTAACTATAAGGTTTTGTCTGGAATTTTATTCCGGGTTGCTTTAAAAATTAATTATTATTTGTTTCTCTGTTTATTTAGTTGTTAGGTATTACACCCTGTTCATCAGGACAAATCAACGCATAACAGTTTTTCGTTGTATGCTATTCTTGTTCTGTGCAGCATTTGATTCGATTCGCATGCACCATTATTGTTTCTTGAAATTTCAGTCCCTTCATTCCCTACTTGGTGTGTGAGCAGTTTGGTGTAGGCGAGTTGAAACCCACGCCGGTTACCCTATAGCTAACTAATAGATTGGTTAAAGTGCCTCATGCAGACATCAACGATGTTCTAATCAAAGTCAATGAATTCATCTTTCTAGTTGACTTCATAGTCCTAGAAATAGAACTAGTACCTAATCTTAGGAAGCAAACCCTAGAGATTCTCTACAGACCTTTCTTAGCCACGACTAACACTTGTAAAAATTGTTGAGCTGGGGTGATGGATGTTTCCTTTGAAAACATGAAGATACTCTCTAATTTATTATACGCCTCTCAACAACCTCCCTAAGAATTAGACTATTTTGAAGTCAACACAATCGATGAGCAATCGAGGAGGCACTCCCATATGTCCTCACCGCAGACCCCCTCGAAGTATGCTTATCCCATTTGGCTCCGAGTCCTTCGATATCGATAAGTCCATTGAAGTCATTAATGCCCTCCTCGAGTCATCATGTTCACTGGACTCTACTCCTTGGCAATCAAAGTTTGAGCAACTACCATCCAACTGTTTAGTTCTAGTTCTATCCTCACTAGATTTCACACCCTAACTTGAGTTGAAGCCACTTCTAGTATCCCTCAAGTACATCTTTTTAGGCCTAAACAGCACCTTGCCCATGATCATTGCATCTGACCTAAATCTTGATCAAGAAATTAGCTAGTCAGGGAACTTCAACATCATCGGGATGCTACAGGGTGGTCGTGGCCAATTTGAATGGGATAAATCCCTCTGTTTGCATGTATCGTATTCATTGTGAAGAAGGCTCTAAGCCTACTTGAGAAATGCAACAGAGGCTGAACCCAAACATGAAAAAGTTAGTGATGAAAGAAGTAGTGTAACTACTCAACGCATGTATCATACACCCCATTTCTAACAGCAAATAGGTCAACCCTACCCAAGTGGTGCCTCAGAAATCGAGCATCATAGTTGTTGAAAATGAAAAAGGCATGTGGTCCCCACATGCACCACCACTGGGTGGTGTGTATGTATTGATTACAAGTAGCTCAACTGTATGACTAGGAAAGACAACTTCCTGTTTCCCTTCATCGATCAAATCCAAGAACAGCTAATAGGTCATAGCTTTTACTACTTCCTGGATGGTTATTCCGGGTATATTCAAGTGCTTGTCTACCTTGAAGAACAAGAGAAAACTATGTTCACCTATCCCTACGGACCATTCACCTAGCAGTAGATGCCTTTCGACCTCTGCAACGCACTGACAACATTTCAACGGTGTATGATGGATATCTTCATAGACATGGTAGGGAAGTTTTCTTAAGGTCTTTACAGATGACTTCTTTATCTTCGTGACCTCCTTCGAGGACTGTTTCCAAAATTTCACCAAGGAACTAAAAAGATGTATGGAGACGAACCTCGTTCTAAGTTGAGACAAAAGACACTTCATGGTTTGACAAGAAGTTGTATTAGGCCCTTATATCAGCACGAGAAATTATAGTGGACAAGGCAAAGTAGACCTCATTTCAAAACTGCCACCCCCAACTCGGTCAAACATATCAGATTTTTCCTAGGCGATGCCGATTTTTACCGATGATTCATTAAAGACTTGTTCAAAATCTCTAAACTCTTGTGCGACCTCCTCAGCAAAGATGCACCTTTTGTCTTCAATGAATCTTGTTTAAGGGCTTTCGAGCGACTTCGAGATACCAAAAGATAGTATTTTTACACATGTTCAAAATAAGTTTTTTGTACTTCCTCTCACACCACTTGTAGCCACTCTTTTTATTTGATGACCATATGAAAAACTCTTTAGATACTCTTCTATCAACAACCCAAAAGAGTAAAATGAGGACACATGTCTCCAAGATGATATTCTCACCTAAATAGTGAGCGCCATTATTCGCCATGACACCATCCCAAAACTCAAAGACCCGGGAACTCCTGACACCATCCCTAAACTCAAAGACCTGGAGACTCCTACCATTTCATGTGTCATTGGCAATCACTTATCGATCATGCTCTTCTAGACTTAGGAGTCAGTGTTAACCTTTTTCCTATTAGGATTGTATACTAAAAACCATACATTGGATTTTTGGTATTGTTTCCATTTATTAAAATTATTTCTCCATCGTAATGAGAATCTGTATGAGCAATATATGTGCTTTATTAGTTATTTAATATTGTCTATAGATGTCTTTTATTCTACATAGTAGTTAATTTGATGTGTAGAGTTTGACTTACACACAGAAAATCAGATTATTAGTTCTTGTAGAATATAAATTTATGGTTCACAGTGTTAGATGGAATTGGACACACCATCTATCCAGTTGTAGTATAATTCTTTAGTAAATTTGTCTTGATTACGGGGAACAATAATTATTTCGACAATTGTTCTGACTCGTTGTGCTACTACACTGTGTGTGTATTGAAAAGATCGCGTTTGAGTAATTAATCTTATTCTGACTATATAAATTAATTTACGCTTCATGGTTATTACGAATGCTTATTCTCTTAATCCCAAAATAATTATTAGACACGTATATTTAATGTTTGATATTTTGATTCATTAGTGGGTGTAATTTTTTATGGGTCAATAATTCCGGTGAATTGGATAATGACATTAATTATACAGTGATATTAATTATTGGCGGAATTTGTGTCCCGGTAATGAATTGATGATACCCCCTTAAGGAAGATTATAAATTTTGATTATGTCAAACCTTGCAAGTGGATTTTATAATCTAACATATCAAATAAGCTAAGCAGAAGGTCTTGAGAATTATTAAAGACATCAAT
This sequence comes from Heliamphora exappendiculata, assembly GCA_034768845.1. Taxonomy (NCBI): domain Eukaryota; kingdom Viridiplantae; phylum Streptophyta; class Magnoliopsida; order Ericales; family Sarraceniaceae; genus Heliamphora; species Heliamphora exappendiculata. The sequence goes on along the minus strand of JAOTRH010182284.1, from coordinate 36,105 downwards.
TAAATATAATTGTCTATAATTTAATTTAATCGACGGGTATCTATAATCTTAATGTAGGGAGAATAAAAAGTATTTAATAACAGGAGCTCAAAAGTTCAATATTGAGAATAAGGCTGGGAGTGCAATTACAATTCCTTAGTCGTATAATTTGTAATTTATATTTTTAGAAAATTGCTTCTAGGTTAAAGTGGATTTTCATAAATACATTCGAAGTTGGTGTCTTATTTACTCCTTAGGTACTTGCTTTAGTTTATTTATATGTCGCTATAACCCTGGATGCCAGTACGAGAATTCATTTAGTCTTCATAAGGTTTCCATGTGACGTGAGAACCAAAAAAAGGGAAAGGCATCCAAATGGAGTTGGTAACACGAATGACCTAAGCCCGCACTTAGTTCGTGTTTTCGACGTTTGGAAATATAGCAGAAGATTTAAGCAGAGATGAGATTGTCAGCTTGCCGTGTTGATCTTCGAATTTTGATTCAAGAACAAAAATGTGATCAAACCAGAGAGATCATGCAGTTATTATCCCTATTCCACCTTGTGGGTGTACTGGGTTTCTGTTTCAGGGTTAGTAAAAAACTCGGGTTTTTTAGGAACGAGAAATTGTTCAGAAGAATCAACACAGAATATTTTTTTTTGTATGCTATTCTTGTTCTACGCCGGGTTTGATTCGATTCATATGCACCATCATTGTTTTATAGGATTTTGGTCCCTTCATTCCCTAATTGGTGTATGAGTACTTTAGCTTGGCCGAGTTGAAACCCACGTTAGTTACCCTATAGCGAGCTAATAGATCGGTTAAAGTGCCCTGTGAAGTCATCAAGGATGTGCGAGTCAACGTCAATAAGTTCTTCTTTCCTGTTGACTTCATAGTCCTAAACACATATCTAATACCTAATCTCAGGAAACAGACCACAATGATTCTCTACAGACCTTTCTCAGCCACAAGTAACACTTTTATAAATTGTTGGACCGGGGTGATGGATGTTTTCTTTGGAAACATGAAGTTGCTCCTCAATGTGTTCAACGCCTCTCAACAACCTCTCTAAGAATCGGACTATTTTGCAGTCGATTCAATCGATGAGTAGTCGGGGTGCAACTCCCATATGTCCTCACCACAGACTTCCTCGAAATATACTTATCCCATTTTGGCTTCGAGTCCTTCAATATCGATAAGTCCATTAAAGTCGTTAATGCCACCATCAAGTCATTATGTTCACTGGACTGTCCTCCTTGGCAGTCTAAGTATGAGTAAATAGTGTCCCCCTCTTCGGATCCAACTCTGTCCTCACTAGATTCTCCACCTCAACTTGAGTTGAAGTTGCTTCTAGCATCCCTCAAGTATGTCCTTTTAGGCCCAAACAGCACCTTGCCCATGATCATTACATCTAACCTCACTCATGATCAAGAAACGCAGCTAGTCAGGGTACTTCAACATCATCCGGGTGTTATAGGGTGGTCGTAGCCGATTTGAAGGGGACAGATGTTATGATTGTATACTAAAAATTATAGTTTTAGTTCAAGTATTTAATTTTAGTTATCCATAAAGTTAATTTTTTTATATTATGACAATATTAATGAGAAATGTATGCGTTTCATTATTTATTTAATGTCGTGCATGTATGTCTTTTATTCTACATAATATTTAATTTGATGTGTGGAGTTTGACTTACACATAGAAAATCAGATTAAATGTTCTTGTAGAATATAAGTTTTTTCACAATATAAGATGGAATTGGACAAACCAACGGTACGACTATAGTACCATGTTTTAGTAGATCTATCTTGATTACATTGAACGATAATTGTTTCGATAATTGTTCTGACTCATTGTGCTAATATACTTTGTGTGTATTGAACAGGACCATATTGGAGTAATTAATTTCATACTAACTTTATAAATTAATTTACACCCCATGGTTATTATGATTGCTTATTCATTTAATTTTAAAATAATTATTATTTACGTATATTTAATATTCGTTATTTTGATTTATTAGATGGTACGATATTTTATTGGTCAATAAATTCGGTGAGTTGGATAACAATATTAATTATATGTTGAATATTAATTATTAACGGAACTACGTCCTGAAAAATCAGGATTAATGATATCCCCTTAAAAAAACTTATAAGTTTTGCCCGAGCCAAACCCTATATGTGAATTTTATAATCTGACAGTCAAATAAGTTAAGCGAAAAATCTTAAATTTTTTTTGAAAAAGCCGATTAAATATAATTGTCATTAATTAAACTTAATAGGCATGTATCTGTAATCTTAACAAACAGAATAAATAAGTATTTAATAATAGGAGCTCGAATACTACGATTTTGATAATAAGGTTGGAATGCAATTATGATTCTTTAGTAGAATAAATTATGTGAGGCCCGGACCCGTCTCTTTATGAGACTTATGTTTATATATGATGAGTTTTGCATATATGTTTCAAAGATGTATGATTTACTCGTTTTGATGCATGTTTAAATTTATCTGAGCATGCGGGGTTGGTTCCCCGAGTTGTAGGGAGTTACCGTACGAATTTCAAAAATTCAAAAAAAAAAAGATATTTAAGAGGCCTATAAATATCAGAACTTAGATATTTTTTAAAAGATATTTTGAAAACTTAACTTCTAGGTTTTTTCTAATTTTTTCTCTGCCTTCTCTCTAACTTCTCGGGGGCCTAGGGCTAAGTTTTTGATAAACCAACTGATGATCTGTAGTATCGGCATCGTAGTCTACGCAACCATTCAGTCAGAATTTCATTCCGACGAAACTCGATTTTGCACATAGATCAAGACGTCAAGTTTTGAACTCACCGAGGTAGGATTCTAGACTATATAACTGTTAGAGGGTACTACATGTAATTCTACGTGTTTCTGCCGTTTAAAAACGCATGAAAAGTGATTTATATTTCAAATCCAATTTTGGGTTAAAACTATTTTTCGACGTCCGGTTGGATGAAATCGAAAGAATCTGTTCCTTTCGAGGTTTTATGATAGCCTTTAGCTCGGGTATGCTCCTAGGTATCAAAATGGGTATTTTTTAGGCTTGATCTGAGATTTGAAAACCAAAATCGTAGCTCAAAAACGTGATCTGGGCTGGTTCAGTCGACTGAGCCTATGAGTTTAGTTGACTGGATCATCATGTTGGAGGTTCAGTCGACTGGACTTGGGAGGTCAGTCGACTGAAATGGCTTCTGTTTTGGTTTCCTTTCCTCCAGTGTATTTTTCAGTCGACTAGAGGGTGAGTCCAGCCGACTGAACCTAGGCTATTTCGAAAAATGATGTGTTTTGGTTCAAGCTTTCCTCGTGCAATGTATATCTGAGGTTTTTACGAGATGTTATGGTTTCATAAAGGGTTACCGAAGGGTTTCAAAAGGATGGTTTGAAAACGGAGTTTTGGAAAAACGTGTTTGTTGAAGGTTTGGAGTTAGCCATCGGGGTTGAGTCTCAACTTCTAAAACGTTTTGGATGAATATATGTTTTTGCATATGTTATTTGATCTCCATGGTTCATGGATGGGATATCTTCTATACACATGTATTGTATATCTATTTTGTGGGTTGGTTTTGAAATGTTTATCCATAGATGTACCATGGCTGTGGGTTTGATTGATTTGGGCTTCCATTGCTCCTAGGTGTAAGTCCGAAAACATGCGCAGCGTAGGTGCTCTGTACCTTCGGGTTAGTCCCCGTAAATGGAGTGGTTGGGTGCTTTGTACCCTCGGGCTCAGGTCCTGTAAATTAAGCAGTAGGTGCTCTGTACCTTCGGGTTGAAATTCGTAAATTGTGTGGTTGGTGGGTGCTCTAAACCCTCGGGCTTGACCCGTAAATTGAGTAGTTTCGTTGCTGTGACTCCGTATATAACTTGTCATTACCAAGCCTATAGGCCTAGGGTAATAGACGAGAGTCTATAGCTGCTGCCTTTATCTTGAGTTGACAAAGTCGGTACATAAGATTGCATTTTATTGTGTCTCCTCAGCTGCGTGTTCCGAGTGAAAAATGCTGTGTTTTACTGCATTTCCTTAACTGTGGCATGATATCTGTCAGGTTATATACATAATTTCAAGGATGGAAAACTAATGGTTTTTAGAGGAAAACCTATTTTGAGCTTTTGTGGTCGAGTTAGCTCCCACCATATGATTGCATGACCTGTACTACAATTTATAGTCTATTTTTCTATTGGGCTTCAGCTCACAGTGTGGGATTATTTTTTACTGTAAAACCTTTTTCAGGTGAGCACTTGGAGTTGACCTAGTGTAGAGGTGATGGAAGACTTGCTGTAGTTTTTTCTTTTTGAGACATGTACTTACACATGTGACGCCTGCTTAGGCTGGTTTTGTACGTCTTTTGGCGATATGCTTATTCATGTATGAGAATGCATGTTTACTGTTTATGAGAGTTGAACTTTAAAAATTTTTTATCCAAATGTTGTGCTTTGACTATCAACTGTGAAACCTATTTTTTTCTTGAATGGGTGTTTTGGTGGGTTTTTGGGTGACCCGAATATTTGGGGCGTAACAAATTATAATTTATATTTTTATAAAATTATTTCTGGGTTGGGGTAAGATTTCATAATTAGTTTAGGAGCCCATGTCTTATTTATTCCACAAGTTCCTATTGTAACCTATTTAAATGCAGTTATAAACACTGACACAAAATTCATATTTTTCAATCAGTGATTAGACAGTTGGATTTTCACATTCTATGGAAACCGAAGCCTAATCAAAACAGTTTTTGAAGAATACAAAGAATGTAGTCCACACTACGATCGAGTTCTAGCATTTGGGAATACAACAGAACACTTGTGTTGGAGATTTGATTAGAAGTCAAAAATCGTTGCGGATTGTTGACTAAAAATTATAGCACCAACCGAAATCAGTCAAACTAGATTTCGAAAGGTATAATCATAAAACTAACTTTGAGAGTATTACCAAATTTTATTTTGATTGTTTGATATCAAAAGTTTTAATCTGAAGTATATTTCTGTGTTTGCGTATCCAAATTATTTTTTACTAAAATCATATACATAATCTTAGGATCTTAGCAGTTAGACACAACAATTGGTGTCAGAGCCGTATTTGATTATGTATGATTGAATCATAGATATAGATTGTGCTAACTTTGTTTTGCAGGCAATCTAATCTCGTCTTTTAATGGTTAATATGCTTGCATGTTTGATTGTATAAAGTTTATTGAGTAGTAAATAATTTTTTTAACCACGAGGTTGATCGTGGTAGATAGATTGTGAACTCCTTGTATGTATAGGATCAATGTAAAAAATAATTATTTTTTTATTCCAAGTTCTATTATATTGACTTTATATAATCGAAAGTCATAAGAACGAAGAACATCGAAAAGCACAAGCCGCGGCAATAGACAGTACATTCATGAATCCATGAATCGTTGGATAGCTCAAATCATGAAATCTATTTATGATGTTTCATAGTGAGTTAAAAGATGTTTACGGTGCCAAGTTTGGGATCACACTGCCACGTGAATCATCATGATCCAGGGAATGGCTGTTGATAATGCAAGCACTTGGAAACCATAAGACAATTCTATTCGGTTAAAGAGAAGAATAAAGCTGCGGCATAGTATGAAACGGTGGGCAAAAGTCAAACGCACAACAAGGAGCAGCGCGTTGTGCTTGTGCGTAATGCGCGTAGCGACGCGTCGCTGTGGCGCAGCGCTGCGGCGATGGTGGCCACGCGGCAACAACGGCTAGGCTCGGCTGAGGCTTGCAGCGTTCTAATGGGATTGTAATTTGCAGAAGATGAGTATTATAGGATTTTTGGTTGGCTGTAGTATTCTAACAGAACTAGAAGACTAGAATCTTAATTGTAACAGGATTACGGGTTTTCTAAACGAACAGAAATTCTTTGGCTAAAAAATCTAGATAGACTGTAAAAGTTGAAATTTAATACATTTATTTATTTAAATGTGTTGATGATTTTATTTCTGTTTATTTATTTTGTTCAGTTTTATTTAATTCTGTTAATTCGAAATCATTTTTTTGTAACAAAATAAGAAAATTAAATTTTTTGTAATTAAATTAATTTTTTTTTAAAAATTAGAATTTTATTTATTACATAAAAATGCAGTTAAAGATTATTGTTTTAAAATCAAAAATCTTGAAAAAACGTAATAGTTAATTTCAAATTTTTTGAATTAATTAAAAGGAGTTTGATTTTAATAAATTATTTTTTTCAAAATATGTGTAATGAGAAAAAAAATTAAATTCTTGATTTTTATTTGAAATTATTTTTTAAAAATAAATAGAATTTGAAAATTTTATTTATTACACATAAAATACGTAAATATTATTTAAAAATCAAAATCTTTTGTAACGTGTGATTTTTGAAAATTATAAATTTATTTTAATTAAACAGCTTTTGTAATCCTCAAAATTATTTTTAAAAACTAAGTGGATGAAAAAATTTATTCATAAATAAATTTCACGATCTCCATCACTAATTCGTAAATGATTTAATTAATTTTGTATGTTGGTATTAGGGCTTTCTTCCCCAATAGACAGAATTAATTACGGGATCACTGTTACGAATCTCTTTTAGGAATAATTCTGAATAATTATTAGTGTGAATCACTTCTCCATCTGAATGGTTCATTGCGAAGCGATTGACTAATCGTAGTTATAAATAATGGTATCCTCTCCATCTGAGTCACTACTATTATTTATAGAACCGAAATTACGTCAGCTATTTAATTTTACTTAGCAGGATCTATTGCCTAGATAATAAAATTAATAGAAATTGGCCTGTCTGGACAAATGATGAATAATATACGTCATTACCATCGAAGATTGCTATTAACGGTGTACCAGGCTGCTGGCGAATTTTTTTTTAAATGGTAGAGGGAACTGATTTTAAAATAAAATTTAAAATTTAGCTCATCGTAATTAATGATTTTTAATTATGTGATTCTAAGGATAAAATAGTTTTCAATCCACTCGCGACTGTACTAAAAGAAAATAAACTTACGGTTCCAAATCATGTTAACTGGAAAAGGAATCTGGATATTGTTTTAACTACTGAGGAATATAAATTTGTGTTATCTAACATTTGTCCACTAGTACCTGATGAGGGGGTGACCGAACAGAAAATTCGAATTTATCAAAAGTGGCAAAAGACTAACCAAATGGCTCAATGTTACATATTAGCTTTCATGTCAAATGTATTGCAGCATCATCATCTGTCGATACTCTATGCCTATGACATGATTATAAACCAGTTAGGGATCATGATTATAAACACATATATTCTGTGCTTTCGTTAGGTATGTGGTCATGAAATCTATAATGAATACATACATGGCTGAAAGCACCCCAGTTAGGGATCATGTTCTGAAGATGATTAGTGTTTTGAATAAACTAGAGATCTTTGAAGCTGAGGCTAGCGAAAAAACTCAGGTCGATATCATACTTAAGTCGATGCCTGATAACTTAAGCAGTTCTACCTTAATTATATAATGAACAAACTCAGTTTTTCTCTAAGATAACTACTTAAAGAACTTCAAGCAATCAAGAATGTTCTTAGGAAGTCAAAAAATATGTCTGTTACTAAAAAATGTTCTTCCTCCAAATCTGAAGGCAACAAAAAAAAAGATTCAGAAATAGGAAGGCACAGGGGCAAAGGCAGCTAATGGGCCTAAAATATTGGCCTGGGTTTGGGCCAGCATTTTTCCATGGTGGAGGTCCGGGTTTGGGCCGAGTCACAATCGACTTGTGGCGCTTGGCGCTGTACCCTTTAAGAAAATAAAATTGCGCCTTCACCACTACCTGTGAATTTTGGAAAAATTGTAAGCGCTTGATCCAACAATTGGTATCAAAGCCTATCACATTATTCTTAACAAGTTTTTGTGAAATATGTCTATGGTAAGTATTAGTGTATCTCCTTTTGGATAAGGTCAGTCCTCCACACGGCCTCCAATCTTCAGTAGTGTTAACAACATCTTTTGGAAGCAAAGAATGAGAATATTCATTCAAACCATAGATTGGAGAGCATTTAGGGTAATCATGTAAGGTAATTTTACTCCCACTAAGACTATAGAAGGTAAAGAGGTTCCTAAATTAGAAGAAGAAATGAATGAAACTGATATGAAACAACTACAAATAAACTCTAGTGCCGTGAATGTATTATATTGTGCTTTAGATGCAAATGAATATAATAGAATAATGACATGTAAAAGTGCAAAAAAAATATAAAAAAATTAAAAGTCACTTATGAAGGCACACAAGATGTTAAAAACTCTAGGATAGATAGATTAATTAGTGAATATGAAAACTTTAAGACGTATGAAGATGAAACAATATCTAGTATGTACACTCGCTTTACACATATTATAAATTCTCTTAATACACTTGGAAAAACTTACCAGTCTTATGAGTTGTTAAGGAAAGTACTCAAAATCTTGCCACCCATTTGGGAAGCTAAGGCAACAGCCATCTCCGAGGTAAGAAATCTAAGGGTTGTGACCTTAGATGAGCTAATTAGCTCACTGTTGACATACGAGTTCAAGATAAATGAAAGAGTCAACGAGCAAAACAAGGTCAAGAAATCCATTACCCTCAAAACTTCAAAAGAAAGCTCCAGTGATGAAAAAAAATGAGAAAATCAATGATGATGACATGGCTCTTATCACAAGAAGATTCAACAAATTCCTCAAGCAAGACAAAAAGCTTTCAAGAAGATTCTGAGGTATAAAATTTGACGAAGGAGACGCAAGAAAACAAGACCTCAAGAAAGAACCACTCACGTGCTACAACTTCTACAAGACCGGGCACATCAGGCCAGAATGTCCTTTACTTAAAAATGACTCTAAGAATAAAAATACAGCCATGAAAGCAACCACGTAGGATGACTCAGATTCAAACGGTGAAGCACTAGCTTAAGCGATGAAGAAATAGCAAACTTTTGCTTAATGGCAAGCATAGATGAAGAGGTTAACTCGCACTCTAACTCTTGCAATTCTTCTTGCTCTTCTTATTCGATGCCATCATACGATGATCTTAAAAATAAAATATTTAGTTTACATAAAAGTCTCTTGAAATTGAAAAAAAAAATTTAAATTAAAAAATGAAAATAAAAGTTTTTCTAAAGAAATTGAGAACTTAAAACTCTCAAATAAAAATGCAAAAATTGAAAAAGAAAAATATTTCTAAGGAGCATGATTTAAAAATTGAATCTTTGAAAAAAGAAAAACTCATCTTAAGGGTTAAATTTGATAAATTAACAAAAATTTCTGAAAATGAGATTTCAAATTTAACAAAAGAAAATGATAGGTTAAGAAAAGAACTTATGAATTTAAAAGGTAAAAATATTAAAAATGATGTCTCTTGTGAACTAAAAAGAAAAATAAAAGATTATTCAAAAATTATTTATAAATTTACAAATGGAAAAGAAGATTTTAAAAAACTGTTGGGAGCACAAAAAAGATCATTAAATAAAGAAGGAATAGGCTATAATAGAAAAGTAAAACTCAAATCTAAAAATTATTTTATAAAAGAATCAAAGGACTTCTCAAACTCATATTCAAATAATATCTATGAAAATGTAACTTGTTTTCAATGCAAGAACAAATAACACATTAAATTTGATTGTCCACTAAAAAGAAACAACGGTGTATCAAAAATGGTTTGGAGAGTGAAAAACACTAATCCTATAGGACCAAAAATGATTTGGATACCAAAGAAAATCACTTAATTTGTTTTGTAGGTATGCTTGAGATCCTCATCATCCTCAAAAGAAAGATGGTACTTAGATAGTGGATGCTCAAGACATATGACGGGCGACAAGTCAAAATTTCTAAGCTTAACACCTAAAGATGGAGATCATGTAACATTTGGAGACAACGTAAGAAGTAAAATTATTGGTATAAGTAAGGTCTGTAAGGATTCTTCCCTATCTATTGATAATGTACTCCTTGTCGATGGTCTCAAACATAATCTACTCAGTATTAGTCAATTATGTGATAAAGATTATAGTGTACAGTTTTTGCATGATACATGTATTGTTGAAAACAAAGAACAAAATAAAGTTTTATTTACTACAAAAAGATTTGAAAATATTTACTATCGATTTTGAAAACCTAAATTCTCAAAATGTTTAGTGTCTTTTTGCGATAAATGAAACTAGTTGGTTATAGCATAGGAGGCTAGGTCATGCTAGCATGGATCTCTTATCCAAACTTGTCAAGAAAGATTTGATCAAAGGCTTGCCTATGACTAAATTCATCAAAGACAAAGTTTGTAATGCTTGCAAATTTGGTATGCAAGCCAAAACTAGTTTTAAAAAAATAAGAAATTTCTACAAATAAGCATTTACAATTATTTCATCTTGATTTGTTTAGTCCTATCAAACCCCTTAGTCTTGGAGGAAAAGCATAATATTTCATTATTGTTGATGATTTTTCCTGATATACATGGATTTTATTTCTAACAACAAAAGATGAAGCATGTCATGTGTTGGATAAACTTTGTAAGAAAATTCAAAATGAAAAAGTCTATTCTATTCTACACATTCATAGTGATAGTGGAGAAGAATTTAAAAACAAAGATGTTAAAAAATTTTGTGACCAAAATGGTATTTCTTACAATTTTTCTGCACCCGAACTACTCAACAAAATAGGGTTGTTAAGAAGAAAAATCGATTTTTACAAGAAATGGCACATACTATGTTAAATGAACACAAAATTTCTAAATATTTTTGGACCGAGGCAGTTAACACTACTTGCTATGTAATGAATCGAGTTTTCAAAAGATATTATTTAAATAAAACTCCTTATGATCTATGCAATGGTAGAAAGCCCAACATTTCTTACTTTCATGTTTTTGGATGTAAATGTTTCATTTTAAATGACAAAAATGAATTGAGAAAATTTGAATCTAAATCAAATGAAGGAATATTTCTTAGGTATGCTACTAATAGTACAGCTAATAGAGTATATAACAAAAGAACTATGACATTAGTTGAGTCTATTCATATTACCTTTCATGAATCTAACCATTTTTCTTCTAAGACTCTAGCTTATGATGATTTGGACATAAATAAAAGAATGGAAGAAGTGAAAATCAAAGAAGACAAAGACAAAAGCATCAAGATTGAAGATGAACACAGGGACCTACCAAAAGAATGGAAAACAGTGATGGATCATCCTATGGATCAAATCATAGGTGAACCTTCACGAGATGTAAGTACTCGATCTTCATTTAAAAATATTTATGATCATCTTGCATTCCTTTCACAAGAAGAACCTAAAAATATAAATGAAGCATTAGAAGATGAATCTTGGATAATGGCTATGCAAGACGAATTAAATCAGTTTAAATGAAATGAAGTTTGGAACTTAATTCCTAGGCCTAAAGAAAATACCATAATTGGAACTAAATAGATTTTTAGAAAGAAAAAGGATAAAAATGGTATTATTGTCCGGAACAAGGTTAGGTTAGTTGCACAAGGCTATAATCAAGAAGAATGAATTGATTTTGAAGAAACATACGCACCCGTAGCTAGGATGGAAGCCATTCGCATGTTATTAGCATATGCATTATATAAGAATTTTAAACTCTTTCAAATGGATGTAAAAAGCGATTTCTTAAATGGTTTTATAAATGAGAAAGTGCATGTTAAACAACTACCTAATTTGGAAGAATATGATTATCCAAACCATGTATTTAAATTAACAAAAACATTATATGGTTTAAAACAAGCTCCTCGATCTTGGTATGAAAGACTAAGTAACTTCTTATTATAAAATGATTTTACAAGAGGAAAAATAGATACAACCTTATTCATTAAAACTAACAAAGAAGACATGCTTATTGTACAAATATACGTGGATGATATTATATTTAGTGCTACTAATGAGAATTTGTGTAAAGAATTTTCTATTTACATGCGAAAAGAGTTTGAGATGAGTATGATGGGAGAGCTCACATTCTTTCTTGGACTCCAAATCAAGCAAGCAACAAATGAAACTTTCATTAATCAATCAAAGTATGTACGTGAGTTACTCAAGCGCTTCAAGATGGAAGATGGAAAAGTTTTGGATACTCCAATGAGTCCCTCAACTAAACTTGACAAAGACGAGCAAGGAAAATCAGTAGACACTAAGTTCTACCGAGATATGATAGGTAGTTTATTTTATTTAACTACAAGTAGGCCTGACATAATGTTTAGCGTCTGTATGTGTGCACGTTATCAAGCTTGTCCTCAAGAATCACACCTAATCGTTGTAAAAAGAATATTAAGATATTTGGTTGCACAATAGATATAGGCTTATGGTATCCTAAGTTCACATCTTTTGAAATGATTAGTTATTCTAATTCAGACTTTGCTAGTTGCACAATTGATCGTAAAATCACTAGTGACACATGTCATTTCTTAGGAAAATTACTTGTCTCTTGGTTTTCAAAGAAACAAAATTCTATAACTTTATCTACCGCTGAAGCCGAATATGTGGCTGCGGGTAGTTGTTGTGCACAAATTTTATATATGAAATAACAACTTAATGATTTTAATCTAAAATTCAATGTTGTGCTAATTAAGTGCGATAACACAAGTGCGATAACACAAGTGCGATAAATATCTCCAAAAACTTAATTTTGCATTCACGATCAAAACATATTGAGATACGTCATCATTTTCTTCGTGATCATGTTCAAAAATGTGATATATTTTTAGAATTTGTGAGTACTGGTGAACAATGGACGGATATCTTTACCAAACCTCTTAATGAGGATCGCTTTATCATTATTAAACAAGAATTGGGTCTTATGCATGTTCGTGAGGTTGTATGAAAACTCTTTTATCATGAGCATAATGTTAAAACATTTTTAAGAGCTCATGTACTTTGAAAGAAAACCAAAATTCTGAAAAATCACAGTCCGGTCGACTGAACCCATTTTCTCAGTCGACTGAACCAATTTTCTCAGTCCAATTGACCGAACATAACCCTTCAGTCGACTAAACCTTCGGCAGTGCTTAAAAACTGAAAAGCCGAAACAAATTTTTTTTGTGTTATAACCATTTCCCCACTCGGTTTCTCACTCATAGGGCATGTACCTAATTTGTTTTTTTAAAAGGCTCTACCTATCTCATATCTCTCACACCATAGTTTCCCATCTCTAAACCCTACATCTTCCATCACTCAAACAAATCAAATGGCACCTAGAGTTAGAGGAGGAGGCAAGGGAAAATCCATTGCTATAGATGCTTCCACCGACGATAATAACGACTGGCTCTCCTCAAGTCGAGCCGAAGTTCTTTAGAAACATCATCTACAATCTCTCGAACCCATTTTTGATAAAAATTTAAGTATGTGCTTTGTGGACTCTTACTTTCTAAATATCATAAGGCTTGTATCTAGACTTGGTTGGGGACCCATTGTTTTCTATCAATGTAAAGGCGTTTATTCTCAAATCACTCGGTTGTTTTATGCAAATCTTTCCCAAAATCTTTTCCCAAATTCAAATGATCATTCCATTCACTTTACTACTTATCTTTATGGAAAAACTTATAAATTTTTCGATAAAGATATCACCAATCTTTTTGGAATGGGTCGAGGAGACTTTCGGTGTCCACAAATTTCCTCTCAATTATTGATGATGGCTCACGAATTCATTCCCGAAACATTTTTACCCTTGAGCATGACAGAATCTCCTATCAATTTTGGTATCCTTCCATCTTACTCCCAACTCACACTTGAGGCCAAAATTTTACATATCATCATTACATACACTATTGTGCCTCGTAGTGGTTCCCGCACCTATATTTCATATTTTGATTGTTTTCTATTGTGGCGCATCTATAAGGAGAAACGTCTTAACCTTCCTTCTTTAATCTGTCAATGGATGCTTGCCAAAGAAAGTTCAAAACGCCATATTCTTCCATATGGAGGTCTTCTCACACCTCTGCTTGAATTCTTTGGTTTGTCTCCTTCTCTTTCCAAATTCCTTCCACCTAAAAACTCCGACTTTCTCACCACCACTACCTCGAAGCAAATGAGTTATCATTTACAAAATGGGCAGTGGTTACCCAAACATCAAAGGGAAGTTCCTCAAGTAGTGCAAGACAATGATGAGGAGCTCGAGGGTGCTGCTTATGCCCAGGCTGATGCTCCTTCTTCCCCATCAGTATCTCCACCTGCTCCTACCACCACTATTGATCCCATCGATGATGATACTGCCCCCGTGACACGCTCTTTTCTAAAGAAATTGGTTCGCTCTTTTTTCAAACGCATTGACAAGAAGCTTAACAAGATTAGCTCTCGCCTTGGTCACCTTAAAGAGGCTATGGGCATACCTCCCTCCGCTACCTCTTCACCCGCGAATGATGCTGATGATGATGCTGCCGATGACTCCGAGTCTTCTCACTCTGCCTCTTTTTGTTTATTCCAAAAGGGGGAGAAGCAAATGAAGGAAAGCTTAGAAAAGAGAGAAAGAAAGATGAGAGCGCAAATTTGTACTTTGTTTTATTCTTATATACTTGTGCTACTCTTCTTGGTTTTGTGCTACTCTTATGGTTATTGATACTTATGCGATATGCTTATGCCAATATGTTTGGATACTTATGCTATGTTTATATTGGTATTGGATACCTATATTGGTATTGCAATCTTTCTTGAATCTTTATTGACGTTATGTTATGCTTTGATCATATGCAATCATGCTTGAATCTTTATTGACAATATATGCAAAGCTTATTTGATGTTCCATTCGAAAGATAATTGTGGTTATATGCTTAATGAATAAACATTTGACAAATACTATTTCAAAGATTTACTTGAATGCTTATTGACATGAGGAGCTTTATTTAAGCTTTTCTACATTATTTTGCAATGTGTTTGTCATCATCAAAAATAGAGAGATTGTTGGTCTAGTAAGACTGCAATAACCGATTTTGATGATAACAAACCTATGTATCTAATTGTGCACATTGAGATTGTTTAACAAGAAACATATGCTTAGTACAATCCAAGATACACAGTGAAAGCCATGACGCATAAATTCAAAACAAGTTCCTTGGCGACAAGTTTTTGTAGAACAAATACAAAGAATCGAGATAGTGAAGACTTGAAAAATATATTTTAAAATTTTATTTGTTAGGATTCTTGTACATTCACTTTACCTCTTACAAATTTCTTTGAAACTCATAGAATTCTAAAAAGTCATAAAAATATTTTTCCAAATCAAAAAGTGATCAAAATATTTTTGGAAAAATAAAATCTGAATTTTCAATGATCCAGTCGACTGAATGGGCTACCAAAAATAAATTTTCGAATCTAAAACAAGTCAGTGGACCAAACCTTCATGTCCAGTCGATCGCAGTGAAGTTCAGTCGACCGAATAAGTTTCTTTAGTCGACCGAACAATTTAAAATTCAAATTTTTTTGAAAACGGCTAGCTTGACACTTCTATATTTAGCCCAACGGCTAGTTTACTTTTGGAGCCTATAAATAGAGGTCTTGTGCTATTGTTTCATTCACCAAAAAAATCTTTCAATAATTCTCTCATATACAACTCTCTTGTGCTTCAAATTCTTGAGCTTTTTCATTCATATCTATGTGAGAAAAATCATTAGATTTCTTTGTGAGCTTCATTGTTATATTTTTTGAGAAGTGAAATTAGAGCTTTTATTATTTGTACTTATTTGCTCATTCAAGAAGCGTTCTTTTGTACACTTTCATATCACTCTTGTTGATTTGTATTTGAGAAAGGCGTTTCTCAAAAAGATACTAATCCGTCTACAAGAATTGGGTTGATTTGAGAAGGGTACAATGTCAAGAGAGATTACTCCGCCTAGACTAAGGAGAGAAGCTCCTCCGCCTATTGAATGAGAGGTAGTAAGAAATTCTCATAGTGGTTGGCTTGAGGCAAGGACGTAGACTGTAACGCCGAATCTTGTAAAAATCGTAGTGTTCATCTTCTTGCTGCTTATTTCTTTTAATTACTTTGATTCTCTTTACATCACATTATTTCATCTTTTGATTCATTTGCTTCGCAAGTAATATTGTTACATTTTTATTTTTTATCAAGAAATTAATCTAGTTGCAAATTAAAATTGAAAAACAAGAAAAGTGTTCTTAACATACTCTTGTACTTAAATCTTTTATTTCTCACATCTTTTAAATTTTGAACCTAAAAGATTTTTGAATTCCTTCTTTTCACTTTTTAAGAAATATCATCAAGTTAAAATATTCTTGTATCTTAATATTTGAAAAGTGTTAAACTTGAAAGTTATACTTTTATTGTTAAAACAAGTCAAGTATTGAATCTTGTTAATAAGAAATATTGTCAATTAAAATTGAAATAAATTTGCATTATTATCTTCAAACTAAAAGACTTTAAAAGTTAGCATCTTCATTTGTGCTTACTTTTTTTTGGGGACTTATTATTCATTTCAAAAACACTTGTGTTTTAGTACAAGAAGTCATACTCAAAAATATAGTTGTGCATTAATTTTTATAAGTGAACTAAAAGGTATACTTGGGTTTTTATACTTAAATGATTTTTAAAAAAAATCTAATTCACCCCCCTCTTTGGATCACACACTTACTATCAATTGGTATCAGAGCAGGTGGTTTTAAGTTCGATTCCCCATCATGGAAGGCTTTGTGTCTTGCGGGTAGTGCGGCAGGTGCTGGGGGGATTGTTGGCCTGTGTTTGGGCCAGCATTCTGCCATGGCGGAGGTCCAGATTTGGGCCGAGTTACAGTCGACTTGTGGCGCTTGGTGCGTACCCTTTAAGGAAATAAAATTATGCCTTCACCACTACCTGCGAGTTTCGGTGAGATGGTAAGCGCTTGATCCAATATAAAGCTGGTGTGAAAAAACCGACAGGCAAATATTTTCACTAGAACCAGATAAGGCACTAGAATAAACAATGTTCAGTTTACTTGGCAAGCAGAACAATAATGGTAATTTATGTTCACTTTGTGGAAACATGTTTAGTGGTGTTGTCTATCGATACCTAGTGTGTAACTACGAGAGCCACTAATTATGTCTGTAATTTTTTGTAGAGATTCCACGAAACCAGACAGTTGAGTTATGAGGAAGTTTACCTACATATGAGCAATAATACAAGGGTAGTAGCAGTTGCAGTAGGAGATGTCACTTTCAATTTTAGTAAAAATAGAATTTTAATATTCAAATATTATCTTTATGTACCTTCCATAAGAAAAAAATTTAATTTCTATTTCTAGATTGATTAAAGATAGATATTTGGCTTATTTTAATAATTATGTGGTTATTAAGAATAATAAACGTTTTATCTATTCTGGTACGTTGGTGGATTATCTTTATGTTATTACTCACATTTCTCCTACACTGCAATTGAATAAATTAAATAATATATCTAATTCACCATTTAAGGAAAAAAAATCTTCTTTAATGAACCAAACGTATCTTTGACACTTACACCTAGGTCATATTAATCTGAAAATGATAAACAGACTAGTTGAAGATGGACCTTTAAGTTCATTAGAAGTGGATGCACTTTCAGTCTATGAATCCTGCTTAAAGGGTAAGATGACTAGGAGATCGTTTTCGGCTAAAGACTATAGAGATTAAAAAAACTGTTGGAACTGGTTCACTTTAACTTATGTGGATCTATGACTATCAGGGCTAGATGAGGCTTTGAGTATTTTATCACTTTTATTGACGATTACTCAATGTGTGGGTACATTTTTTTGATGCACCATAAGTCTGAATACTTTGAGAAATTCAAAGTATTTAGGGCGAAAGCGGAGAAGTGTTTAAAAAAATGTATCAAGACACTATGATCTAACCATGGTGGCGAGTACTTCTTTAGAGAGTTTAGGAATTATTTATTAGATGAGAGAATTACATCCTAGTTGACTGTACCAGATACTCCACGGCAGAATAGTGTAGCAGAAAGAATAAATAGGACTCTTATAGAGATGATGAGGTATAAGATAAGTAGTTCGAACTTACCCGACTCGGTTTGGGAATTTGATTTAGAGATAACAACTTATATTTTGAATTTGTTAACTTCTAAGTTAGTACCTTCTACCAACAGATTTGTGGACTGGGCGTAAGCCTGATCTAAGATATATTCGAATTTGAAGGTGTCCAGCGCACGTACTAAAAGGGAACAAGGATAAGTTGAAATTAAGAACGGAAGTGCGTTTCTTTGTTGGATATCCCAAGGGAACAAATGGTGATTTATTTTATAATCTTATAGATTAGAAGGTTATTGTCAGTACCAATACCCAATTCTTGGAAGAGAATTATGTAATGGACCAAAAGCCCAACAATAGAAATATTTTAGAAGAGCTGAGAGAAAATACCAGTAGTACAGGAGAAACACAATGGGAAAGTTTTATCGATATCTCATTGTCTCGTTGTAGTGGGAGGATTATCAGCGCATGTGTTGACCATGAATCAAATCAAGGTGTTACCATTAATATGCCAGTTTTACAACCAGAAGAGCATATGGATGACGGTGCACAAGGTTCAGAATA
This sequence comes from Heliamphora exappendiculata, assembly GCA_034768845.1. NCBI lineage: Eukaryota > Viridiplantae > Streptophyta > Magnoliopsida > Ericales > Sarraceniaceae > Heliamphora > Heliamphora exappendiculata. The sequence continues at coordinate 17,606 of JAOTRH010182284.1, read as the reverse complement.
AGTATAGTGTGCCACTGCTAGTATACAGATGTACGTAGTACCTCATTGTAGTGGGAGGGTTGTTCATCAACACAATTAATATATGTTCTTGGGAGAGTCTTTTGATAAGATCTTGGAAGAACTAGATACTGAACCCTATAACTACAATGAAGCACTCCAAGATAAAAATGCAAGATTTTGGCAAAGGACTATGAATTTAGAAATGAAGTCTATATACTCTAATCAGATCTAGGAACTTGTAGAACCACCCGAACGGATATAACCCATCTGATGCAAGTAGATCTATAAAAAAAGATAGGAGCAGATGAAAAAATAAAAACCTTCAAAGTTAGGCTTGTTGTAAAAGGTTTACTCCGAAAGAAAGAATCGATAATGAGAAGACATTTTTGTCGGTAGCCATGCTTAATTCTATCCGGATTCTCTTATCCATTGCGGCTCATTTCAATTACAAAATTTAGTAAATAGATGTTAAGACAGCTTTTCTTAACGACAGTATTGATGAGTGTATCTATATGATACAATCAGACAGTTTCATAGCAAATGGTTAAGAGCACATGTTGTGCAAGCTTATGAGATCCATTTATATACTTAAGTAGACATCTAGGTCTTTGAACACTTGGTTTGACCAATCTATTAAGTCTTACGATTTTGATTAAAGTCTTGATGAGTCATGTGTGTACAAGAAGCCTAATAGAAGCGTGGTGGTATTTCTACTAGTTTACGTGGATTATATCTTATTCATCGAAAATGATGTGAGGATGTTATCTTCGACGAATGTATGATTATTCTGCCAGTTCGATAAGAAAGACTTAAGAAAAGCTAGTCACATTCTAGGGATCAAGCTTGTACAAGATAAAAAAAATAGAGGATGTTGGGATTATCACATGCTACTTATATCGATACAGTCCTTACTTATTTTAGCATGCAAGATTCCAAGAAAAAGTTTTTTCCTTTCAGGTATGAAATCACTCTATCCAATTATCGGTGTCTTATGACAGCTATTGAGATAGAGAAGATGAAGGCGGTTCCTCATGCTTCCGCAGTAGGAAGTCTCATGTATGCTATGTTTTGTATTAGACTCGACATCTATTTTGCCATCAGTACAGTTAGCAGATATCAGTCTCATCCAAGGTAAGAGCATTGAACAGCGATAAAACGTATAATCAAGTACATGAGAAGGACTAGGGATTATATGTTGATTTACTAGGAAGACAATCTAGTACCTTTAGGGCACACAAGTTCGGATTTGCAGTTAGATAAAGATTCCTTAAAAATTTATCTCAGGATATGTGTTTACCTTGGAAGGTGAAACACATTGAGCGTAAATATCACCTGATACGAGAGATCGTATTGAGAGGTGATGTAGCCATGGTCAAGATTGCTTCAGTAGACAATTTTGTAGATCCTTTTACAAAGAGCTTATCAGTTAAGACTTTTGATCGTCATGTAGAGGGCAAGGGAGTCAAATGTATGATAGCACAATTTTGAGTATAAGTGCGAGATTGTTAAGGTTGTATACAAAAAACTATAGTTTTGATTTTAGTATTTAATTTTATTTATTAATAATTTTTTTCATATTATGAGAATCTTAATGAGTAATGTATACATTTTATTATTTATTTAATATTATGCATGGATGTTTTTTATTCTACATAGTATTTAATCTTATGTATAGAGTTCGGCTTACACATAGAAGATCAAATTAAAGGTTCTTATAAAATATAAATTTTTTGTTCACAGTTTTAGATGGAATTGAACAAACAATCGGTACGTTTGTAGTATAATATTTTAGTAGATCTATCTTAATTACGGTGAATGTAATTTTTTGACAATTATTTTGATTCATTGTGCTAGTACACTTTGTGTGTATTGAATATGACCAAATTGGGGTAATTAATTTTACATCGACTTTATAAATTAATTTACACCCTATAGTTATTATGATTGCTTATTGTCTTAATTCTGAAATAATTATTATTTACATATATTTAATATTCATTGTTTTTAAGTCATTAGAGGGTGCGATCTTTTAAGAATCAATAATCCCGATGAGTTAGATAACGGTATTAATTATATTGTGAATATTATTTATTGACGAAATTCACGTCTCGAAAAATCGGGATTGATAATACATTTTTAAGAAAATTTAGAAGTTTTAACCGAGTCAAATACTGTAGGTAGATTTTGTAATTCGAAAGTCAAATAAGTTAAGCAAAAAGTCTTAAAGAATCTTTAAAGAAGTTAATTAAATATAATTGTTATTAATTAAATTAATTGACATGTATCTATAATCTTAGCCAGGATAATAAATAAGTATTTAATGACAGGAGCTCGAATACTACGGTTTTGAGAATAAGATTGGGTGTGCAATTGTGATTTTTTAGTATAATGAATTATAATTTATATTTTTATGAAATTACTTCTGGGTTGAAGTAGGATTTCATAATTACATTAAGAGTCAACGTCTTATTTACTCCACGGGTCCCTGCTGTAACCTATTTAAATGCGGTTATAAACCCTGACGTAATAATTCATATTATTCAGTCAGTGATTAGATGGCTATGGTTTCCACGTTCTCTGAAACCTAAACCTAATCAAAACGGGTTTTAAAGAACACAAAGAACGTAGCCCACACTACGATCGAGTTCTAACATTTAGGAATATAGCAAAGGGCTTGTGTTAGAGATTTGGTTAGAAGTCAAAAATTGCTACAGATTGTTAACTAAAAATTGTTGTAGCAATCGAAATCAATCTAACTAGATTTCGAAAGGTATAATCTTAAAACTAAATTTGGGAGTATTACCAGATTTTATTTTGATTGATCGATATCAAAAGTTTTAATCTGAAGCAAATTTCGGTGTTTGCTCGTCCAAAATAATTTTTTTTTACTAAAATCATAGACATAATTTTAGGATCTTGGCAATTTGCCCCAACAATAGATCCCTCCGTTTACATGCATCGTATTCATTGTGAAGAAGTTGCTAAGCCTACTTGAGAAATGCAACAAAGATTGAACCCAAACATGAAAAAGGTAGTGATGTAACTACTTGACGCAGGTATCATATACCCCATTTCTAACAGCAAATAAGTCAGCCCTACCCAAGTGGTGCCTCAAAAATCGGGCATCACAATTGTTGAAAACAAAAAAGGCGAGCTGGTCCCCATATGCACCATCACTGGGTGGCGTGTATGTATCGACTATAAGAAGCTCAACTCCATGACTAGGAAAGATCACTTTCTGTTGCCCTTCATCGATCAAATCTAAGTACGGCTAATAGGTCATTGTTTCTACTACTTCCTAGATGGTTATTTTGGGTATAATCAAGTGCTTGTCTACCTTGAAGACCAAGAGAAAACTATGTTCACCTATCCCTTCGACACTTTCGCCTATTAGCGGATGCCTTTCGGCCTCTGCAATGCACCGACAACATTTTAACGTGTATGATGGAAATCTTCTCAGACATAGTACATAAGTTTCTTGAGGTCTTTATGGATGACTTTTCAGTCTTTGGGACCTCCTTCAAGGACTATTTCCAAAATTTCACCAAGGTACTAAAAAGATGTATAGAGAAGAACCTTGTTCTAAGTTGAGAGAAAAGCCACTTCATAGTTTAACATGGAGTTATACTAGGTCATCGTATCAGCATGGGAAATTGAGGTCGACAAGGCAAAAGAAGACCTCATTTCGAACTACCACCCCCACTTCGATCAAACATATCAGATTTTTCCTAGACCATGCTGGTTTTTACCACCGATTCATTAAAGACTTTTTCAAAATCTCTAAACCCTTGTGCAACCTCCTCGCCAAAGATAAACCTTTTATTTTCGATGAATCTTGTTTAAGGGCTTTTGAGCGACTTTGAGATGTCAAAAGATAATATTTTTATACATGTTCAAAATAAATTTTTCGTACTTCCTCTCACACCACTTCTAACCTCTTTTTTTATTTTTTTATTTGATGACCATATGGAATACTATTCACATATTCTTTTATCAACAACCCAAAAGCGTAAGACAAGGGCGCGTGTCTCCAAAAAGGTACTCCTCACCGAGCAAGTGAGCGCCATTATTTGCCACGACACCATTCCCAAACTGAAAGACCTGAGAACTTCTATAATTTCATGTGTCATCGGCGATCACTTATCGATCACGGTCTTCGAGACTTAGGAGCCAGTGTAAACCTTTTTCCCTCCTTGGTGTATGAGTAGTTTGGCTTGGGCGAGTTGAAACCCACATCGATTAACCTATAGCTAGCTGATAGATCAGTTAAAGTGACCTCTAGAGTCATCAAGGATGTGTTAGGTAAAGGCAATAAGTTCTTCTTTCCTGTTGACTTCATATTCCTAGACACAGAATTAGTACCTAATCTCAAGAAATAGACCCCAGTAATTCTCTACAGACTTTTCTTAGCCACGGCTAACACTTACATAAATTGTCGAATCGGAGTGATGGATGCTCCCTTTGAAAACATAAAGTTACTCCTCAATGTATTTAATGCCTCTCAACAACCTCCCCCAGAATCGGACTATTTTGCAGTCGACTCAATTGATGAGTAGTTGAGGAGGCACTTTCATATGTCCTCACCATAGACCCCCTCAAAGTATGCTTATTCCATTTTGGCTTTGAGTCCTTCAATATTGATAAGTCCATTAAAGTCGTTAGTGCCCTCCTCAAGTCATCATATTTACTAGACTGTCCTCCTTGGCAGTCTAAGTTTGAGCAGCTACCGTCCCTCTCTTCGGTTCCAGCTCTGCCCTCACTAGATTCTCTACCTCAACTTGAGTTGAAGTTGCTTCTGGCATCCTTCAAGCACGTCTTTTTAAGCTCAAACAGCATCTTGGCCATGATAATTGCATCTGACTTGACTCTTGATCAGGAAATGCAACCGATCAAGGTACTAGAATGATGTACGGAGATGAACCTCGTTCTATGCTGGGAGCAAAGCCATTTTATGGTTTAATAGGGAGTTGTATTCGGTTATCATATCAGCAAGGGAAATTGAGGTGGACAAGGCGAAAGTAAACCTCATTTTGAAACTGCCACCCCCACCTTGGTCAAACATATCAAATTTTTCCTAAGCCATGTCGATTTTTGTTGTTGATTCATTAAAGATTTTTTTTTTCAAAATCTCTAAACTCTTGTACGACCTCCTTGTAAAAAATGCACCTTTTGCCTTCAATGAATCTTTTTAAGGGCTTTCGAGCAACTTCGAGATGTTAAAAAATAATATTTTTACACATGTTCAAAATAAGTTTTTTGTACTTTCTCTCACACCACTTCTAGCTACTCTTTTTATTTGATGATCATATGAAAAACTATTCACATATTCTTCTATCAACAACCCACTCTATTGGCCACTCTCTTACCCATAAGCACTCACTTTTCCTCCAATAATGTTTAGACATATATGCATACTAAATATGTGTAATATAATAATATCAAGTTCATACCAAATACCATATATTGGTAAAAAAAGATAAAAATTAATCAAAGAAAGTTCATATTTCAAAATAATTTAATAATCGCAATTTTTTTACTTATTTTTGTTTTTAATGAATGCTCTTTTTTTGATTATTTCTTTTCCGTGCAAATAAAAAGAGTAACAACTTTTAGAAAAATCATTTAAGGCTTAGTGTGGTTTGACTTTTTTATTGAATTTTTTTTGTTATTTATAAATTTTTTTGATTTTTTGAGTTAATTTTTTATTTTTTTGATTCATCATAATAAAATAAATATAAAAATATAGTTATTTTGAAAAGTTCACTAAAAATTAAAAAAAGTCACAAAAAAGTTTTAAAGTGATTTTTTTTTGATTTTATTTGAACTTTATTTATTTATTGGTCAATTTTTCACTTTTTTAGTTTTTTATAATGAGAAAATTTTTGAAAGTATTATAGTTGAATTAACATAATTTTTTAACTAAAAAAATAGAAAAAAATCATATAAAAAAATAGCTCAGCCTAAATACCGGCAAATTATCCTATAAACATTTTTTTTGTCAAAGAATGAAAAAATCAAAATTAAAACTCGAGTTTGTGATTAGGCCAAAAATTTGTAATCCTCTAAACTTTGACTAACCGGACTTGAAATTTTGTGCACCACCCAATAGTAATAGCCACAGAATGCCAATGATAATCTTTTTCTCCAATCTCATCTCGCAATATATTCCTCCTTGGTTCGGAGTGATCCCAAGGTCACACACACTTCTCGTGAAGCTTTCTGTCTCAGATCCACGATGGGTACGAGTATCCGAACCCAGATGATCCGTAGCACATCACTTCTCTTTCTTGTGCTCTCAATCTTTTCACCAGTATCGGAATGCAATCAGGTACTCAAACATGCTTCAATTTCGAAGTCAACGTTTCGTTTTTCAGAGCTCACCCCTCTTTCTTTCTCATCCGCTTGTTTGGTTGCCGAGAAAACTGAGGAAATGGTTAAGAACGGTTATAATTCGTTCCGTTTGTTCCGTCAGAGCTCGAAAAGAAGTTTGAGTAAAAGGTTCTTGATATGCTCTCGCAGTTTCTCGGCAACCAAACAAAGGATTTTGGATTTCGTGTTTGCGAATCTAAAATACAGAAGACGGATAACCCAATTCAGCACACTGAGCTAACGTGTTTAGTGAACTTAGATTAAGTTTACTTGATAATTATCTTTAAGTGGCTAGTGAAAAAATTTGTCATAGTATGTGTCTTACTTATTAATTGCAACTAAATTTGTCACTGCATATGCCTTTTAGTATTGACGCGGCTGCTATAAGTTTACTCCACCATGCCACCACCTCCACCCCACCACTGCCACCCCGACCCATTGGCCACCACCACCAGCACCACCACCACCATCACCAACCCCTATCCATCCACCTCTGCCATAATTGCCACTATGACATAGTAGTTGATGGCGCCAGATCCCTGCTTGTTCGACCAAGTCCTAACGCTACTTGAGAAGACAAAGAAACGGTTAGAGAGGACGCCGGACGTACACCGGCGTGGTCCCTTCTGACGCTCAAATTAGTCTTTTCCGATGGAGTAGCGCCCAAGATAAGGTAGAGAGAGAGAGAGTCTGATTCGGTTAGAGAGAATGTACCTTAACGTGATTCTGCCAATCATTTATATTAGTACTATGGGGACACATGGACCAATCCTTTATGCCAAGCGGTTACGACAGCACTAGGAGAAAGAGATTCTCTTTCTTGCACCGCTTGGGTGTGATATCACGTGCCTAGCTGCCAACCTTACATCCCTGGTCAACGTGGTCAGCCGTTCCCCTGACCTGATATCTTCTCGTTGCCCATCAGTGGTCCCCTATTCTTGGTTATCACCCAGGAGCGGGTGGTCACCAGGAATACTCGCTGTTCAGCCATCCCCTGGTCCTATGTCTTTCCGTTGATCATCAGTGGTCCTCTATTCTTGGTTACCACCAAGGAGTGGGTGGTCATCGAGAATACATGCTATTCATCCATCCCTTGGTCTGATTTCAGCTAGCTAGAGAAATGGTGACGCTGATCCGAAGGAAGATAACCAAGAATCGTATAGGTAATCCCATCCGCAATCACGCGAGGGGGGACAACTGTCATCATGACCCTTGGGCGCCCTCATAATGGCGGATGAAGGATGGTGATGTCGCTTCAACTTTCGAGGGCCTTGTTATACTCACCCAACTGACACATGGCCACCATCACGTGGGCCAAACTTTCATTCCATGCGTTTCAATCTTGTCCGTACGTATATCGCGTCGCAGTGAAATCACAACCGTCCAAATATGAAGCGCCCTCATTACGTTTGAAATTCGCATTCTCTGAATCATTCATCACTTCGGTTATTCATCGTCATTTGGGGGAAAAGCTTCTAGACTTTCTCAAGGCACTTACTTCTGGGGAATTTCTTTTGACCACTGTAATCCGGGTATACTTCTCTCCCTTTTCTCTGCTTTTGGATCATCATTTCAAACGTTTGCTATGGTTGCATTGTTTCGGATCGTTATCCCCATCCACAGTATTTGGAACATACTAGGGTTTTCCCGTTGCTTTTCATCTTCTCTTTTCTTCTTGTCCGTTGACTTTTTTATCGACAGGGAGAACCCATGTCCGGTGAGGGGGATAGGGTTGTAATTTCTAGTGGGTTGAGTAAGAATGCAAGTGAGGAAGTCGAGTCCTCTTATCTAGAAATAACTAAAAAATACCTCGGAAAACGTTCTTTGTCGGGTTCCACCCCCATCGCCGATTTCATTCTCTAGTTTCGTCCGCCTATTCTAACTGACCTTCTGTGCCCAGTTCCCATTAGTACCGTAGTTCCCAGGTCCCCACTTCCTCGCTTTTCACTTACTGACGAGGATTCCTCAATGGAGGTCTCGGAGGAGGGATTAGTAACTCATCGATCCCGGCCTGAATGTGTCCCATCTCCTATTCCCTAAAGAGATACAGAATTGGCCTGCAAGGAGGCTTCCTCATCTGGTAAAATGCCCCAAGGTCCTTAACTCCATCGTCCTCATGTTGTAGTGGGATGGCTCTGCTTCCCTTTCACTGCCGACGACGTTCCCTCCACAAGCAGTGCCCCAGATATTAATCAATTTAGGGTTCAATATCAAATTCCTAATTCGGTCTATTTAAGAGTCCCTGCCCCAGAGGAGTCAGCCTGCTCTGACCTCGCAGGGGAGGTCTGTTTCTCTGAGGGGGCCCTTCAGGCTGGTCTCCGGTTTCCTGTCCCCTGATTCATTAGGGAAGTCCTCCAATTCTTGGGAATTTCCCCTGCCCAGCTGGTCCCCAATGCTTACAAAATCCTGTGAGGGTGCATGGTGCTCTGGTCGATCCTCGATGACCAGAAGCGTCTACTAACCCTCCAAGAATTCTTCTATTGCTACAAGCCAGTGGAGCAATTTACTGGTTTTGTTAGCTTCCAAGCTCGTGATGGTCGTGGGTTGGTAACTGGTCTGCCCAAAACGAATTAGGGGTGGAAAGATCGGTTCTTTTTTGTATTCGGAGATAGCTGGGAATTTCAGCCCTAGGAAACGCCAGATGATACCTCTCCAAGGATTCCAAGGGTTTGGGCTGCCCCTCCTAAAGATGGTTAGTGCCTACACATCTCTTTTGCTTAGGTTTTTTTGTTTGTCTTCTCTTATTGTTGACCAGAATTTTGTCCTTTGGGTTTCCTTTTTAGGTCGAGCAAAAAGCTTGGTGGTCTCTGACGAGGAGAAGGAGAGGATCAAGCTTGTTCAATCCTTTGAAGATAGGGACTGGTCGACCCTGATCACCACGGAGAGCCTGAGTGAGTATCTATTTGGGCCTAAGCCCTCTTTTGATGCATTGTCTTTATTTCGTATAGCTGAAGCCGCAGAAATTTCTAACGGACAAGGTGCAAAATTGAATTTATCAGCGTGCTTTTCACACTGCTTATCTCTATATATCTGCTTTGGCACTATATTTTCTTAATAGCATGGGAATGTTTGTTTGCTTTTGGTGAAGTGTGTGTGCTACGAGTATTGTCAATGCTAATATGCCTTTATTATACCTCTGATGGATGTTTGCTTGGACGGTCATACTTTAGTACTTGTTGAGATGAACTTCCAATGAAAAGTGGCTGTGCTGAGGGTTAGTCTCCCTAGCCTCGCCTTTACTAAACTTTAGGCCTTTCGTGGATGGAGTGGCTGACCTTCTCTGGTTAGCAGGCCTGTTCAGATTTCCACATAATCTCAGGCCACCCGTCGATGGAGGGGCGATGGAGGGGCTGACCTTTTCTGATCAGCCGGCCCGTTCAGGTTTTCACATAACCTCAGGCCACCCGTCGATGGAGAGGTTAACCTTTTCTAGTTAACCGGCCTGTTCAGGTTTTCACATAACCTCAGGCCACCCGTCGATGAAGGGGTTGACCTTTTCTGGTTAACCGGCCCGTTCAGGTTTCCATATAACCTCAGACCACCCGTCGATGAAGGGGTTGACCATTTCTGGTTAACCGGCCCGTTCAGGTTTCCATATAACCTCAGGCCACTTGTCGATGGAAGGAGCTGGCCCTATCAGGTTGGGCGTGTTCTGGTCAGCTTTCGTTTTTCTGTGTTGCCAAAATGTAATGCACTCGTAATAGAAGATATCTTTCATTGAAAGTTCAGAAAGGAAGCGTTTACATTAGGAACAAAGTATTGACTAAGCATGGTAATGTTTAAGGTGTTCTACATTCCATGGGTGTTTCAGCTTCTTTCCGTCCATAGTTTGAAGCTTGTATGCTCCTCTGCCCAAATGAGCTTTTATGATGTAGGGTCTTCCCAGTTTGGTCCAAGCTTTCCTTCAGCAATATTTGTCGTTGAGATGAGAACCTTCTTGAGCACAAGGTTCCCAGGTCTGAAAGCTCTCTTTCTGACCTTCAAGTCGTAGAGTCTCTTCATTTTCTCCTGGTATGATGCCATTCTTATCGTAGAGGTTTCTCTCACCTCCTCCAATAAGTTTAGGTTTAATTGCAAACCTTGATCATTCGATGCCTGATCGTATTGCTCTAACTGAGCACTGGTCAGGCCAATCTCTACTGGAATCACAGCTTTGTGTCCATAGGTGAGAGTGTAGGGGTTTCTCCAATCTGGGTGCGGATTGTTGTTTGGTATGCCCAGAGGACCTTGGGTAGCTCCTTTAACCATAGCCCCTTCGCAGCTTCCAACTTGGTTTTGAGTATCTTCAACAGTGACCTATTAGTGACTTCTACTTGTCTGTTGGATTGAGGATGAGCTGGTAAAGCATAGTGCACCCGAATGCTAAGCTCCTCACAGAACTTTCTAAAATTAACGTTGTCAAACTGCTTCCCATTATCGGTGATCAGAGTGTTCAGGATGTTAAAATGACAGATCAAGGATTTCCAGACGAATTGAGTTGTATTTTACTCCGTGATTCTAGCCAGCAGTTCTGTCTCGATCCACCTAGTAAAGTAATCAATGGCTACCACGATGAATTTCATCTGTCATTGGGCCACAGGCAGTGGTCCCACTAGGTCAATCCCCTACTGTGCGAATGGCAAGGGCCTGGGGGCTGGTCAGCACGGTGAATTCCTTGGGAGGCTGTCCACGTATGTTGGCGAAACGCTGGTACTTGTCGCATTTTTTCACAAATTCCCTGGTATCCCTCAACACAGTGGGCCAATAATATCCTGTCCTGATCACCTTCCCTACCAGTGCTCTTAAACCGGAGTGATTTCCACGAACACCTTTGTACACCTCCTTAAGGATGTAAAGTGCCTCCTGGTCTGACACACATCGTAAGAAAGGCCTTGTTAAGCTTCGCTTGTATAGGATTCCTCCCGTGATGATATACCTTGCTGCTCGCAGTTTCAACTTCCTGGCTTCCCTTGTATCACTTGGCAGCTCTCCCTCTTCTAAATACTTGATGATTGGCTTTGCCCATTCCACGTCATGGATCTCCATTATGTTTGCGGAATCCGCTTCGACCTGCTGCTCTATACTTAGATGATCAATCTCGTCCACGAGGACGTCCTGGCTAACGAACTCCCGATCAGAAGACAGATTGGGCAAGGTGATCAGCTTTAGCATTAGCTTCGCGGGAAACTTACTGGATCTCTATTTGGGAAAGAAGCCTTGACAGATTATCTGCTATAGCTTTATACTTCTTCAATCTATCACCCTTTACTTTGTAAGCACCATTGATTTGTTGAACGACTAATAGAGAATCAGAATTAACCTAAACCTTCCGTGCTCTGCAAGATATTGCTGCTGTGAGACCCCAAATTAGAGCCTCGTATTCTGCCTAATTATTGGTCAAATGGAAATTTAACTTGAGAGCTTGCTTTATCTGATCACCTTTGGGAGAGGTGATTATGATTCCCGCTCCCCCCATATTCTTCCTCGATGACCCATCGATACAGACCTTCCAAACGTCACACGCCTTGTCCTGCAGGCCTACTCCTGCAGCCTGCTCAATTTTCTCGTCCTCATCCAAAGGACCCGGTGTAAACTCAGCGACGAAATCTACTAGGATCTGCCCTTTAATTGCTGTGCACGGCGTGTATCTTATGTCGAACTGCCCCAACTCTATTGACAATTGCATCAGCCTACTGGACATCTCAGGTTTTTGAAGAACCTTCCTTAGGGGTTGATTAGTCAGTACTACGATGGTATGCGCCTGGAAGTACGGTCGTAATTGCCTAGAAGACATTATAAGTGCAAATGCTAACTTCTCCATTTTCGAATACCGACCCTCTCCTCCCTGAAAGGCTTTGCTAGTGAAGTATACGGGCTTTTGTTGAGTCTAATGTTCCCTCATCAGCGCTGAGCTAACCGTTGTGTTGGACATAGCAAGATAATGGTAAAGAGGCTCGTGGGGGACTAGATTGGACAGCAATGGCGGTTTGGTCAAGTAAGCTTTCAACTGATCAAACGTCTGGTCACACTCGCTATTCCATGAGAAAGCCTTCTTTAGTGTCTGGAAGAATGGCAAGCACTTATCCGTTGCTCTGAACACGAATTGGTTGAGGGTGGCCACTTTGCCTGCTAGGTGCTAAACTTCCTTAACATTAGTCGGAGGTTTCATGTTCAGGATTGCCTCAATTTTTTCGGGATTGGTCTCAATCCCCCTCTGGCTAACCACAAAACCCAAGGATTTTCCTGACGACACCTCGAAGGCACACTTGGCCGGGTTTAATTTCATCCCGTACCTTCGAAGTACCAAGAACACCTCCTGCAAATCCCCCACGTGCTGATCAGCCTTCTTACTTTTGACTAACATATCATCAACGTAGACTTCAACATTCCTGCCTATCTGCTTCTCGAACATAGAATTGACCAGACGTTGATATGTCGCTCCTGCATTCTTTAACCCAAAAGGCATCACCCGATAGTAGAACAGGCCCTTTGAGGTTATAAACGAGGTCTTCTCCTGGTCAGGGACATGCATCATAATCTGATTGTAGCCAGAGAAGGCATCCATAAAACCGAGCAATTCATGGCCAGCAGTGGAGTTAACCAGGAGATCGATCTTGACTAGCGGATAACTGTCTTTGGGACATGATTTATTTAGATCCGTGAAGTCTAAACACATCCGCCATTTCTCGCTGGCCTTCTTCACCATGACGACATTGGCTAACCATTCCGGGTAAGTTACTTTTCTTATGAATCCTGCTCTTTTCAAATTTGCTACCTCCTCACTGACAGCCTCGTTCCTCTGCTGTGCAAACACCCGTTGCTTATGTCAAACTGGCTTCACCCTGGGATCTACGTTGAGTCCGTGAACAGCAATCGCAGGATTGATGCCTAGCATATCATGATGTGACCAGGCGAAGACATTCTTATTCTGCTTGAGGAATGTCTCCAGTGGATTGCGTATTCCCCCAGCTAGCTTCGCTCCTACCTTCAGCACCTTGTCGTGGTTCGTTCCGTCAATAGGAAAGTCATCGAGTTCCTTAGCTGGTTCCCCTCTCAACAACCCATCTTCATTCCTGACCTTCATCTCATTCATCTGCAACGCTTCCTTCGGTTTGGACTCCCTGAGCGACGTCACGTAGCATTCTTTGGCCGACGTTTGATCTCCCCGTGCGTAACCTATTCCTTGCTCTGCAGGGAATTTGACCAATAAGTGGTGTGTGGAGGTTACGGCTTTAAAGTTGTTGAGGGCAGTCTTCCCCATGATAACGTTGTATGCTGACGGGCTATCCACCACTAGGAAGGTTATCATCTTCGATATCTTCATCGACCCATCCCCCATTGCCACTGGTAATTGTATTGACCCCAGGGCGTACACCCTATCTCCAGTGAAGCCCACTACTGGGGACAACATGGGTGTCAGTTTGTTCCTTCCAATCCTTGTTTGGTCAAAAGCACCGGTGAACAAGATATCCGCTGAACTCCCGTTATCTATCAGCACTCTCCGCACCCTATGGTTACTGAACATGAGACTTATGACGATAGGGTCGTCGTGGGGATATTGCACCCCATGACAGTCCTCCTTGGAGAAAGGGATTGTGAACCGCTCTGCACTTCCCTGCTGCGACCAGGCGCCTTGTCCTTTCGAGCCCTCCTCCTCTCCTACTTTCAAACGCTTTGAGTGGGCTTTCCTTGCTGACCGAGATTCTCCCCCACTAGCAAAACCCCTTGAGATCTTTTTGATCTCCAGTCGAGGTTGATCTCGTTGACCCCCTTGTGTCGTCACGCCGTTGGTGCTGGTCTGGTTGTTCTCTCTGATCTCGTTGGGCCAGTCTGGGATCCCGCCCACAAAACGATCCAACCTTCCCATCTTGATCAATCGCTCAACCTGATCCCTTAAGTCATAGCAATCCTCCATATCATGGCCACGATCCTTGTGGAAATGGCAGTACTTACTTTTTGAGCGCTTTGAGGGATGACCTTTCATCTTATCTAGCCATTTCAGGTCGAGATCGCGTTTGATATACATCAATACCTGCTCAAGGGGAGCGTTGAGGGTGGGGTATTGGTGATAGCGATTATACCGGACTCGTTTCAACAGCTCTGGAAACTTAGACTTATGGGGCTCCAAATGTCGGTTAACCGGTTTTCCCTCTTCATCCCTAGACCTTTTTGCTGTCTTGCCTACCGGGTCATCCGGTTTGACTTTCTGCGCGTCTGTCGTGTCCTCAGCAGTGATATGCTTTTGTGCCCTTAACATCAGCTTAGCCATGTCCACCGGCGGTGCCTTGGAGAGCGAAAAAAGAAAATGAGAGGGCAGCAGTCCTCCTACAAAGGCCATTAGAGCGACCTTGTCATCTACCTCATCCACCTGAAGGGCTTCCTGGTTGAACCGTGGCACATACTCTCTCAAGGCCTCCCCTTTAGATTGCTTGATGTTTAGCAAATAGGTGTCAGGTTTTTGGTGCCTCTGACCTCCAATGAAATGGCTGAGAAACAGACGGCTCAATTAGGAAAAGGACTCGATGGAACCAGACTCTGGCTGGACCCTTAAGGGTGGTGGGAACCAGACTCCAAGAATCGGACTCTGGCCGGACCCTTAAGGATGGTGGGAAAGGCCTGGCACATAATTTCGTCGGGAACATAGTGGAGATACATCATCGACTTATAAGTGTCTAGATGATCCACTGGGTCTGAAGAACCACTATACATATCTAGCTGAGGCATTTTGAATTTTGGGGGTAGTGGGGTAGCCATGATGTTTGATTTGAATGGGGATTCAGTTCTCTGGACTAAACTGTCACAGTATCGAGCTGTGCCTTCATTTCCCTAAGCTGCTCACTCCACTCAGCAGTCATTGCAAAGGTCCCTAGTTTTCTCCTAGGTATTGCTCCCTGGCCCTCAACGACAGGGTGTGGGGACAAGTCAGTACCACTCCCTGCTTCCTCTACTTCTTCTTCATCGGAAGGATCTCCATGGCTCTCTTCCCTGGACCTTTGACCTCCACGGGGGTCAGGGTGCACAGGGGGAGGATATCAGTTTTCCCTTTTCTGAAGTTGTTGCAATAACTCTTGGTTTTGTTGTGCTAATTGGAAAATCGCGTCGGTGAGATGTTGGAGCTGGTGTTGAATGGGGAATGGCTTTGGAGGCTGTGCATTTTGCTGTGGTTGGATGTTTGGAGGTCCTCCTTCTCTATTGAGATCTTCTGCCATGGACTTAGTCTAAACCATTCAAAAGGATCTCACCACCGAAATCAAAAGTCCCCACAGACGGTGCCAAAATGATGGTGCCAGATCCCTGCTTGTTTGACCAAGTCCTAAAGCTACCTGAGAAGACAAAGAAACGGTTAGAGAGGACGCCGGAAGTACTCCGGTGTGGCCCCCTCCAACGCTCAAATTAGTCTTTTCCGATGGAGTAGCGCCCAAGATAAGGTAGAGAGAGAGAGAGAGAGAGTCTGATTCGGTTAGAGAGAATGTACCTTAATGTGATCCTGCCAATCATTTATATTAGTACTGTGCGGACACGTGGACCAATCCTTTATGCCAAACGGTTACGACAGTACTAGGGGAAAGATTCTCTCACTTGCACCACCTGGGTGTGATTATCATGCGCCTAGCTGCCGACCGAACATCCTTGGTCAGCGTGGTCTGCCGTTTCCCTGACCTGATGTCTTTCCGTTGCCCATAAGTGGTCCCCTATTCTTGGTTATCAACCAAAAGTGGGTGGTCACCAGGAATACTTGCTGTTCAGCCATCCCCTGGTCCAATATCTTTTCGTTGCCCATCAGTAGTCATCATTATTCCGTCCACCACCACCATTCCACTTCCACCAACACACCACCCTATCCACCACCATCATTCCATTGTTACCACCACACCACTACCAGTCTACCACTACGGTCACCACCATTTCCATCACCCTATCATCCCACCAGAATGATTGCCTAAGCCACCAACACTATTACCTAATCCACCACCCACCCTCCATCTCCATCCCCATTGCCATCGCCATCGCTATCGCTATTGCTACGGCTTTCTTAAGCAACACTATCATCCCACCACCATAGCACAACCGCACCACAACCAAGGCACCAACGCCACCACAACATCGACCCCCTCTACCCCCAACACTCCTACCACCGCCACCATGACCACGGCCACAACCATGATCCTATAGTTAATCCTCATTCCACTAGAAAACCACCACCACGTCAACCAGGACCCCCCTCCCCCCAACCCACCTACCTTCACCACACCACTCCTACCACCACCTCCATCACGAATCTTCTCCCTCCACCACGAACATCGTTGTTACCATTACCACTACCATCATTCAACTATCAATTTCTTGTATATATCAGTTTATTTGGATTATCACTTAAATTCTTTATCAAACAGTTTTTCAATTTTAAAAGTTCAGCATTCAGTTTTTAATTTTTCAGTACTTAAGTTTTCAGTTTTATCAAACAATACTATACTGAATGTGTTGGGTTTTGATTTTCAATAGCTGAACAAAGCCAGTTGAACCAAGCTCCTATTGTTTTCCTTAGACAGACTTGAATGAAGTTCCTCTTACCGTCTTTTCTTTTCTGTTCTTTTCTCTTCTTTCCTTACTTTTTTTTTTTTGAGTTCCAGAAAGATGAAGAGGATAAGATTGGATGTTTTAATATCTTTTTATTTTTTGGATTTAAACAAGCAAATTGGGTTTGATAAAAAGAATTTGGATACGTTTTTATTTGTAGTTTTGTGAAGCAGCAATTGGTTATGGCGATGCGGAGTGTGGAGTCTCATCTTCTTCATTGTCGAAGATATTAATAAAGGGTGGAACTGTTGTGAATGCTCACCACCAGGAAATTGCAGATGTCTATATAGAGGATGGAATTATTGCAGCTGTGAAGCCTAATATCAAGGTATATTATCTATGGTAAATCACTGTATGACCGGTTGTTGGAATTCATCTGAAAGCTGGTGATAAAATTATCTTGCTGGTATGATTTGAGTCTATTCCCATAGTAAAGGACCCTTTATCAGTGAATTTGGTTTGTTTTATTACTTTGTAATGAATATGCTGCTTGCTTTTCTTTCTTGTTGATTTTCTTTCTTTCTTTCTTTTTTTCTCTATTTTATCCCATTGATAAAGGAAATTGCATTAGAATAGAATAAAAGCTTATACCTGCCCAGAGGTTTCCCAATGGCAAGTGCAGCAAAGGCTCTCATGAAGATGTATATTTCAACTGGGGGGGGGGGGGGGGGGTTTTATGG
>JAOTRH010182273.1:0-11962 GCA_034768845.1 Heliamphora exappendiculata | reverse complement strand
GTTGAGATTTCCTCCATGAGATCAACAATACCGATGAGTTGGGTACTGACATTATTTGTCCGATGATTGATAATCAGCTGATGAAAACTAGGTTCAATTTAGGTCGATTTAGGAGTTCCCCCTTGTGTGCTTTGCTTATAGGTTTGATTATGCTAAACCTGTAGAGTGGATATTCAGATCCGGCATATCAAAAGGTTAAGCGGTGCGGTTGCGAGGAGAAGATGATAATTAAATCGGGTTGTCAATAACCTCATTTATTTATTGAGAATCCCTATCTTAAACGTGGGAAGAATTCAGTGCATTTGATAATTGAAAACTCAAGACATAATTTGAGTTAGGGCTGGGAGTTTAGTCAAGACCTTTAGTGGAATAAGTTCTGATTCGTACAGAAAAGGATCTAGCTCGGGGACAGAGTTAGGGATATTCGATTTTCTCGTATGGTTAGCCCGAGTCCTATACTTTATCGTGATCCCTCACGTAGCCCATTATACGCATGTATATTTTTCTTATTGATTTTTGATAATTATTTAATTTAATTTGAATGTCAGTATTGCCGCCAGGGACATTCAGGAATTAAATTAAATTAATGAGGGGCGGTTTTAGTTTTTGGCACACCTAGGGATTACTCCATAAGTGGCCGGCCCTAGGAGAAGGTGGGTTTTATTATTTTTGTTAAGTATATATCTTCATATCCTTTTAGGAAGGAGAGAATATATACTTAATATCTTTTTGATATATTCCTATATATTAAGAGGAGGCTCCTATGTCCAAATCGAAAGACATGGGACTGTGGATCCCATAGTCAAGCAGCAGCCTCTAATAAAGGTCCGTTAGTCTTTACGGACATGAGAGAAAATAAGGAGTTGATACCGAAAGGAGCAAAGTTCAAACGCTTGATATGGGAGAAGGCCTCAATCCATGAAGAAAGGGGAGTAGCCATCTGAGTGAGAATAACAGAAAATAGGGCCTCCAAAGCTGTATTTATAACGCTCCGCTCTCGTAAGGCACTAAACCTGTACAAGGGATGTGATCCTGCCGCAGATCGGCGGCCAAAGAGAAAGACAAGGGATAAAGATATTAAGAGACCAAACAAGAACTTCAAAGAAATCACAACACCTTAATGTCAAAAGAGGTATGCATGAGTCACTAGGGATTCGCCATCCTAAAGGCATACATTACTTCTAAAACATAAAAAACATCTAGGGTCTTATACATGAAACTCTGCCAAAACTAAAAACTAAACAAAAAAAAACTAAAACAAAATAATTCCCAAAACTAGAACCAAAACTACTCGACGACGCCTGTGGTGGACCAACTCCTAACCGTTCCTGATATCTGCAACCACGGAGGTTACAGGAGAGCGCTCTTAGCATTATCATGAACAGAAAAGACAGTTACTTAGTTAAGGATAACTAAAAACTCTTTCTAAAAATAGTTCATCACATTTTTTACGAAAATATAGAAACTGATGCATTTTCTTGAACATGAAAATATCACTGATTACATAGAACCTTCTTAGTTTTGCAAACATAAATATGTTCCTGCCTCAACCGCCAAAAATTTAAAATGCATGATCACTTTATCAAATCTAGACTCAAACCCCAATAATGTCCAAGTAGTCGTCAACCTCACAATAGGGAGTTTTGACGGTACCGTAACCTCATTTTGCAATGCACGAAGTGCAACGTGATTGAATGAGAGCCACTCTCCACCAAGCACGAGTGGTATGTGCTAAAACCTGGGATTCAGCCCAAAAGCCTTTAGGGCAAAAACCCCCGCTTAACAGGACTTCTCCCTTAAAGGGACAAATGAAAAACCCATAGTTAGGTAACCTCCCCTAACGGGATATAAAGGGCCGAAAACCCTTGTTACTTAGAACTTTGGAACAACCACACAACATTAACCATACTTTCATAGTAACTTCATGCTAGCTCAGAATATCATAGATAGCACATTTGAATTAAAAACACCATGGCTTTTGAAAACAACAGGTTCATGCAATCGTCAAACTGGTCATAATTCAAAACATTTTTAAGGATCATTTATATAAACTCAAGTTCAAGATAATGGCTAAACACACTCACCTTATCTTATACGCATACAAACCGAGCTTTTGTCAGTGAGCTAAGCTTGCTCCCCGGGTAACAAAACTTACATGCCTCGCAAGCAAACTTGACTTAACCGTCAACACGGAGAACTACCTCTTTTAGAACGTGAAGTACTAAAATGATTCTGACCATTGAATGTTTTCTTGATTTTAGAGACCATGGTTACTTTCTATTTAGGTTTAAGGGGTACTATGCACTTGCCAAATCCTTCACTTGTTTAAGGATTTAACTTAACCATTTATTACCCTCTCACAATCATTAAATTTTAAAGTACTGCAGCATTTTGAGGTACATAGACTTAGAGTTGGATTATGATTTTTGGTGAAAATTTAGATTAAAATATTCTCTGCAACTCTTATGTTTTACACCAAAGCCAAAAACCTAAGGCAACTAGATGGAAACCTTAATGGAAACAAAAACGGTTCAGCACTTGCTCAGAGAATTGGTCAAAAAAGTGTCTCTGTTGGTCTTAATTTTGGGGTATCATAACAAGTCCAAATGAGGCCATTTTTTAGTATGTTCTAGTTCAATATATCCCCTCCAAGTTTCATTTCTAGAGTTAAGGGTAGTTGTTTGGAACAAGTTAGACATTTTGGCCATTGTATAAAATAGTTCTGTCAGCCGCCAAAACTCAGAAGAGACGGTTTTGGACAGAGAGTTTGAAATAGTTTTGGGAAATCATCCCAAGGCTTTAAGATCTGATTTTTGGGCAGAAAATACTTGAAAAAATATGCACATGTTTCAAAACAGAGAGTTTCAAAAGGATTTGAATAGATCACTAAAATAGGGGATTTGGGCTATAGAAAAAATATGTGACAGAAGTGTCCCTTGAGGGCTGAAACACAACAGAGAGTTTCAAACGGCTTTGTACCTATCAAAACTCATTATTTTGTGCTCATTTTTGGTTGATAGCTAGATACACATGTTTTCTACAACGTTCATGTTTTTTCTAAAACTCGGATCTCATTTTAAACTAGGGTTTTTAGGTCTACATTGTTGACTGGTCTGAAAATGACATACTTTGGTAGAATTGCAATATCTCGAGTTCTACTTACTCAAATGAGTTGAAACCAATTTTGGATAAAAGATAACAGAACAAACTAGGTCTGGATATAAATAACAAACTTATATAATTTTTCTACATTGAGTTATGATATTCCAAAGATCAGGACAGAGAGGTGGAAAATCTCAATTTGTAGGCTATGTTTAGTTCTAACCTCCTAGCACCAAGTGTGACAAGAGTTGATCTATTTTCTTTACATACATGATTGGTACTCTTAAATAATAAAACTCTAGATCCTTTTCATGCCATGAATCCCTTAGAAAACCTCATGCAAACTCCAAAAACACAACATCCACACCAAAAGCCCCAAAATCTCATCATGACGCCTTTTTGGTTTATTTTCGGTTCTTGATATTTTATTTGTGATTGAAAATGATGAAAGAGGTAATTGATATATATAAAACTAGATGTGTTAGAGCCTTGATTACCTTGTTTAGAAGTTGTTTCTTGGTGATGGAAGGCCTTGAACTTAGCTTTAGCTCCATGGATTCCTAAATTTCCTTGGTTTTTCCTCCTCCTCCTTCTTTCTTATTCTTTTTCTCCCCTCTCACTATGGCACGAAATATAGAGAAGAAATGAGAGATTTAACTGCCTTTTTTATAGAAAAAGTTAGTGGGTAAAGCTTGTTTGAGAAGCTTCCTTAACCATGGGTTAGTTTGCCTAACCTTAGTTACTTTACTTTAACTTGGGTTCATGAAACTTAGTCACCAAGTTTGAAACAAATTCCTAGGTCTAGCCACTTGAGTGTATATATATAATTATATACATAATATATATATATATATATATATATATATCAAAATAATTTTTTTTATTTAATTGTAGGAAAAAATTCAAATATTTTCACATTGGTTCATTTTTTGACTTTTCGAGCGTAACTCTTGTCTTAAATGACTTGAACTTATAATTTTGAATTCTTATCCTCAACATTAGGGTTTTAATATATGCTTGTGTGGTCCCCCCTCCTTTCCCGGATCTCGGGCTCGAAAAGGTTAATCGGTCAGCCCAGTTCCTCTTACTGAACTTAGGTTCGAGATTTTGTTTCTTTTAAGATGTTCTTTCTTTTTTATTCGTATTTTGAGTTTGGGTTATTATAGTATTTGCAAGACATGGAAAGGCTGGAGATAAAAAAAGCAACAAAAAGTACAATCGATGTGGCGACCGCTACCTTGGAGTGGGCGACCGCCAACTTGAAAGTGAACCGTACAGTGACATCATCTTGTTGACCAGGCGACTGCCATGTTGGGGTTGTGGTGACCGCCAGGTCAGGCTTAATGGAAGTGGCGACCACCATATTGATATGTGACGACCGCCATATTGGAAGTAATGGGTGTGTGTCAGTTTGCAGTTTTGTGGTATGTGTAAGTTTTGACATTTTTATCTTGCATCCAGGACAGTTTGAGCAGCAAGAGTAGAGTAAATCATACAAGACAGATAAATGTAAGACAATAAATGGCACGAAGGCCTAAAAATGCATCAAAAAGTAGCGAAATGTAACATAATGTAATTCAGGGCACCCAGGCCTAATAAACAATAAACAGGGGCACGCAGGCCCATGAAAATTCAAAATGTATAAAAAGAAAGTGCAGCTGAAAATAAAAGAAACTGGGGGAGGGGCTCTCTCTCTCTCATAAATGCCTCGGGCAAACATGGCGGGTGGAAAGACAGGCCTCGTCCGAGCTGACATCCTCAACGAACTTCTCGACATCGTCATTGTTGTCACCAACACTCCCGAAGGAAGAAGATTTGGCTCTAGAGCAACTTCGGGCAAAAGAGATGGATCCCCTGGAATGAGCTCTGGAGGAAGCAGCGCAAGATCTAAGACCTCGAGCTGGAGGCATAGCGGGAGCCTGAGCAGGTTCTATTTCGGTAGTTGGAACTGGAGGCTGTCAAAAGAGAAGCAAGATTCAGAACAGAATAATGACAGGGAAAGATACAGAAAAAACTAAAAGAACGCATAAGACACTCACAATGGCCACTGGTGTAAAAGAAATACCGGCCGCTTGCATCGAGGCATCCATCTGTCTAACTAAAGCCCTCAGGCCAGTGACCATCAGCATCGTACGGTCTAACCAAGCCAGGTATATCTGCAAAGAATAAAAGAGAACAGTTCAAGAAAACTATACGAGTAAAAAGAGTAAGTAACTAAAAGAAAGGTGGAAGATAAACCTGACCGACGTCAGCCTTGAACTCTGGTGCTGGCGGAACAGGGACCGGCAGAGGAAATGGGAAGCCGTACACTACGATATGGACATCCCATGGAATCTCTGGGCCCCTCACCCCGCCAGCAGCGTCACCAGTAGTAGCAGATTTGGTAGCAGCAGTTCCAGCAGCACTAGCATCAGCATCCTCCAGTGCCCGTCCCCTCTTCCTACCGCTAGGGATAGTTAGGCCGAGTCCTAGTGGTCCTAGCAAGTGTGCCCGG
Source organism: Heliamphora exappendiculata (assembly GCA_034768845.1). Lineage (NCBI taxonomy): Eukaryota > Viridiplantae > Streptophyta > Magnoliopsida > Ericales > Sarraceniaceae > Heliamphora > Heliamphora exappendiculata. The sequence continues at coordinate 6,366 of JAOTRH010182273.1, read as the reverse complement.
ACCTAGGTTCTGTAATCCCCCTCTAAAACTAGTAGCTCTGCGGCGTGCATCCCCACCATCTCCAAGATGAGGTCAACGCGTCCAAAGAGATCGGTCCGGCGCATACGAATCAGAGGGACCACTGGTATCCTGAAGTGATCAAGGCCGAGCGACTGGCGAACCACTCGATCGCCAAGATAGTACTCCCTATCGAGTGGACCCTTTAGTAAGATCTGCCTCGAAGTAAGGTCCCAACTGTGCATCAAGTTTGGGCCGGCCTGGTCCTCTACCCCTCGCTAGACATCCTGTGGACCTGCAACAGTGCAAAGTACAGTGCAATACGAAGATCAGTAAGTAGCGCAGTATGACAGCCAGTGTACAATGATCAGTGTGCATAACAAAAAATAGTATGGTACAGTGCAGTGCAGTGCAGTGAGCAGTATAATACATAATATAATGTACAGTGTAGTATCAGGAAATAATGATACCTGGTCGAGGGTTAACCGGTCCAATGAGATCTGGAATCAGTCTATGTCCTTCCCCCTAGCCTTCTTCCCCTTCCGAACTCGGGACCACCGGGCCACTCGGGGAATGACTAGTGTGAGACCCTGTACCGTTTGATTTTTGATATAAACGCATGTTAGGGGTTTTGACGCCTTTTTAGTTGTTTCACTTTAATATGCCTATATGAGTTTTGATACATGATTTGGTTATTTTAAGCATGCGGGGTTGATCCCGGCGGCCGCGGGGAGTTATGGTGCAAATTTTAAAAACTAAAAAAAAAAGATACTTTGGAGGTTTATATATATCTGGAGTTTGATATTTTCAAAAGATATTTTCAAAACTTAACTCCTAAGTTTTGTTCATTTTCTCTCTACCTTCTCGGGGACCCGGAGGTTAGTTTTTGACTGACCAACAGCTGATCCTTGCTATTGGCTTCGTGGTCTACGCATCCATCCGGACGGAATCTGATTTTGACGAAGTTCAAATTTGCACGTAGATCGAGGCACTAGGTTTTTGACCCAACGAGGTAGGATATCATATTCTACTACTATATAAGGGTACTATATGTAATCTTATGCTCTTTCACCGTTTAAAAACGCATGAAATGTGATTTTATGTTTTAGATCCAGTTTTGGGTTAAAAACTATTTTTTGGCGTTCTCGGTGGATGAAAAGGTGATTTGAGGGCTTCTTTTCAAGATGTTGGTGTGAGGCTTGGGTGTGTTGATATTTAAGGGTGTTTGACGAGTGTTTGGGGGGTTTGATTTGAGTCTTGGAGCAAAATCGTAGCTCAAAAACGATTTATGGGTTGGTTCAGTCGACTGGGGCCTTGAGTTCATTCGACTGGATCATACTTTGGCGAGTTCAGTCGATTGGACGTGTGAGGTCAGTTGACTGAAATTCCTTCTGGTTTGGTTCCTCTTTTATAGTGAGTTTTTGAGTCGACTGGGGGCTTGGGCCAGTTGACTGAACCCTTGTGCGAGTGTTTGGTGTTGGTTTTGATGATTCAGGTGGTTTGTTTGGGCAAAGGATGGCTTGTAAATGAGGTTTTAACAAATTTTTTTTGTGAAAAACGTATTTATCGGAGGTTTAGAGCTAACACTTGGGGTTGAGGCTCACTTTCTAAAATGTTTGATAAAATATGTCTTTACATGTTTTGGTTTGATCTCCATAGTTTTATGGATTGGATCTCTTGCTTATACATGCATTGTATAACTGCTTTTTGGGAAAAATATTTTAAAAATATTTTGTTGATCTCCATGTTGATGGATGGATCTATATACATGTATAACGTATATTTGCAAAAAGATTTTGTAGTTGATGCTACAATTCAGTTTTTAGAAGATTATCTAGATATACCGGGATAACGGGTATTTGGCACGAGTTACCCTCAGTGTAAGTCCAGAAACATGCGCAGCGTAGGTGCTCTGTACCTTTGGGTTAGTCCCCGTAAATTGAGTTGGGTGCTCTGTACCCTCGGGTTGTCACCCGTAAATTGAGTGGTTATGTTATGGAGCTCCGTATAGAACCTGTGTGTATCTAACTGGTCCCATGATGTATGGGAATTAGATACTGGACAGGGGTCTATCGTTGTTACCTCTGTCGTGTGATGAAGTCGGTACATCGGATAATATTCTTCTTCTTTTCCACGATGGTACATTTCGTGAGGGAACGATGATTTTGATTACTGGTTTTCCTTAACTATGGTTGGTTATTTGCAATATTTGCATCACATGATTTGATGGATAAAAATAGAATTTTATGTTAATGAAACCATTTTAGGAGACTTGTGTAGTCTCATGGGAAAAACTTGAGGGTTTTGGATGGAAAACCTGTTTTGATTTTGTGGTTGAGTTCGCTCCCACTATAAGATTGCATATTTATGCTTTACAGCTTATTATTTGTTTGTATTGGGCTTCAGCTCACGGGTTGAAATTTTTTGTAAAACCATTTTCAGGGGCTGATGTGGATGAGGAGTAGCATTGGTGGTGCCCGTGGTGGCGGAAGACCTTTATAGACCTCTCTTTTGGTTTGCCTGTTCCTAAAGGCAGGTTTTGTACGCCGTATGGCAATATACTGTATGCATGTTGAAGCTGTATGCCTTTTTTATTTACGAGAGATACACTTTTGTTGGGTATTCTATTGGTTTCAACAGGCGAATTTCAATGTATGAAAACCTGTATTTTCATATAAAACTGGTGATTGGTGGATTTTCACGTGACCTCGGGTTTTGGGGCGTGACAACTTGGTATCAGAGCTCTGGGATCGAATACCTAAGAGCCATGAAAAAAGGGGTTTATCACCTGGTGAGCTTGAATGTGTATGTTTGCTTGCCTGTGTTTAAACGTTGATTTATAACATGTTAATAGCTTTCTGAGCATGATTATTGTGTATATGTGGGTATGGAGGTTGAATTTCAGGATTGGGAAGTCTTGCCTTCGGGCATTTGGTTTAACATGTTTAGAAGCCAAGTTAGAAGCGCGTTTGGCCGACGTGTATTCTAGCAAGGAATCTGAATACGTTATCCAAATTGATGAGTCCGTCTTGTTAGTTCTCATCGGTATGTGAGACGTGTTTGCAAAATCTTATGTGGCTATGTGATAGCATGATTATGTGTTTATGTTATGTAATAGCATGTTGTAGGAAAGCTTATCCTATTTATATTGCTTCCTATAGAATTATGTCCACGCGGGGAGTGCAGGGACGGGGTCGTGGCCGAGGCCGTGGCCGAGGATGTGCTTATGCTCAGGTTCCAGAAGAAGGAAATATTCCTGCCCCACAAGAACAAGTAGGTGGTACTGATATTGGCGACGCTGATGTCGTCCAGGAGATGTTGGCCACTATGAGAGCTATGGCTGAAGCTACCAGGGCTAGTGTGCGGTTTCCTGAGCCAAGGGCTTCTGTAGCTATGAGAGAGTTTTGACGATTGGATCCTCTGACCTTTTCTGGGGAGCTGGACCCCAAAGGTTCTACTGAGTGGTTGGAAGTGACCACGACCATCTTCGATACTCTGGATATCGATGAGAATGTTTTGCGTGTGAAGTTGGCGGCGTTCCAACTGCGGGAAGATGCTAGAGAGTGGTGGAAGTTCGCCAAGACCACTGTGGATGAGACGTGGGCTGCTTTCACGAGAGTCTTCTTGGAGAAGTATTTCCCTAGATCTTCGAGAGATACTTACCAAGATGAATTCCTCTCCCTTGTTCAGGGGAATCTGTCAGTGGTCTAGTATAAGGCCAAGTTCGCGAATCTGCCACGATTTGCACCTGAGATGGTATCGACATAGGAGTTGCATACTCGGAGGTTTGAGAGGGGACTTCAACCTGCTATCAAGGATATGGTTGCAGCTCTGGATGTGGGGGTGTATATCAAGCTGGTGGAAGCAGCTATCCGGGTAGAGAACTCGTTGGCAGGTAGCCGTAGGATCAGAGAGGGTAAGAACCAGTAGGACAGTGGGGATGCATAGCCTTGGGGCGCAGGAACAAGCGCCGGAGGTCGTCTGGGCCTAGTTCTCATTTTGTTGGATCATCTCAGCCGCAGTCGTCTGCACCTATACTTACAGTGGCCTCGACAGGGAGGCCAGAGCAGAGAGGATTGATCTGTTACCGCTGTGGACAGCTGGGGCATCGTTCAGTCGAGTGCCCGCAGAAGGGCCAAGCTTAGAGTTCAGATCCCATCCAGTCACAGGCGAGAGACCCACCTATTTGTTTTGGATGTGGTCAGCCCGGGCATATCCGCAGACTCTGTCCCAGGGAGGGTAATGTTCAGGGTGCGACAGGAGCGTATGCTGCTTCATCTGTACAGAGGCGACAGGCTCCGCAGCAGCCTAGGGCGCAGACACCGAGGTTTGCAGAAGGAGGTACTTCAGCCCCGTTGGTGAGGCAGCCATCGAATCAAGGTTATGGTGGACAAACCAGACCACCGCAGGTCAGGGCTTATGTTCTTGCTGATCGTAGTGCTTCTAAAGCACTCGTTGCGTCTGATGCAGCAGTTACTCCAGCCATGATCAGAGGTACTCTTTTAGTCTTTAGGTCATGGGCCAATGTTCTTATAGACACGGGAGCATCACATTCGTTTATATCCTCTGCATTTGTGTTTGCATTGGGGGTTAGAAATGGACTGGTTGGGTAGTACCTTGTGTGTGGAGACCCTAGTTAGTGGGAGTGTGACGCTGAGCCTTGTTTGTAGATCCTGTGTGCTGGAGGTCGCCGGTCGTTGTTTAGAATTTGATTTTATTATTCTGGACATGACCACGTTTGATGTCATCCTAGGGATGGACTGGCTGACTTCCTATCGTGCCTATATAGATTGTGAGCGGCGGAGAGTGTTGATTTGTACGCCGGAGGGTGACTATTTTTACTTTGTGGGTGATCGGGATGAGGGCATGATGTCTATGCCCGATGTCACTCGGGCTCGAGGAGATTCGAGTTCCCTCTTTTCATCACTCAGGTTGGATGAGACGGTTAGGGTTCGACGGGTGTTACCCCATGTGGTGTGCGATTATCTGGACGTCTTTCCTGACAATTTGTTTGAGTTGCCACCGAGTGGAGATGTGGAGTTCTCCATTGATCTTGTTCTGGGAGTTGCTCCTATCTCTATGCCATCGTACCATTTTGCACCGACTGAGTTGAAAGAACTCAAGGTGCAGTTGCAGGAGTTGCTAGACAAGGGATTTGTACGGCTCCAGCTCTCTTTGCAAAGAAGAAGGATGGTTCGTTACGGTTGAGTATAGATTACAGGAAGTTGAACTAGGTGACGGTGAAAAATAAGTATCCGATGCCGAGGATTGATGACTTGTTTGATCAGTTGAGGGGGTCGCGCTGCTTCTCAAAGATTGACTTGAGATAAGGGTATCACCAGCTGAGGATTAGAGACGAGGACATAGAAAAAACCGCTTTCTAGACTCGCTATGGTCATTACGAGTTTCTGGTTATGTCGTTCGGTTAGACGAACGCTCCAGCTACATTTATGGGTTTAATAAACCGTCTCTTCCACCCTTATCTGGATAGTTTTGTGGTGGTATTCGTGGATGACATTTTGATCTATTCACCCATGAGAGAGATGCTTGAGGAGCATCTGCATGTTGTCCTACAGCTTTTGAGGGAACATCGCTTGTATGCGAAGTTCGAGAAGTGTGAGTTTTGGATAACAGAGGTGAGATTCCTTGGACACGTGGTGTCAAAGGATGGGGTATCAGTGGACTCAACGAAGACGGATGTAGTGACGGATTGGCAGCGACCGAAGAACGTTTTTGAGATTTGTGATTTTCTAGGTCTGGTAGGTTATTATCGATGATTTGTGAAGGACTTCTCTAGGCTCGCAGCACCAATGACGCGTTTGACGCGGAAGGGAATCACGTTTGTATGGAGCGAGTCTTGTGAGTCAGCTTTCCAGGAGCTGAAGAGGAGATCGACCAGTGCACCAGTTTTGATTATTCCTGAGCGAGGTTTGGGTTACACTATGTACCGCGACGCTTCACATGAGGGTTTGGGTTACGTTCTGATGTCGGAAGGCAAGGTTGTATCTTATGGATCCTGACAGTTAAAGACACATGAGAGAAACTACCCAACACATGATCTGGAGTTGGTAGTCGTGGTCTTTGCTTTGAAGACATGGCGTCACTATCTATATGGTGAGCGTTTCAAGGTCTTCTCTGATCACAAGAGCTTAAAATACTTGTTTTCACATAAGGACTTGAATCTTCGCCAACGACAATGGATGGAGCTGTTGGAGGACTACAACTTTGATTTGTAGTACCATCCGGGTAAGGCAAACGTCGTAGCTGATGCACTAGTAGGAGATCTCACGGTTCATTAGCTTCTGTGGCTATGCGAGAGTGGGACATGCTTGGGGATGTTGGGGAGTTTGATCTGTGTCTCGGGGAGAC
>JAOTRH010182262.1:0-11963 GCA_034768845.1 Heliamphora exappendiculata | reverse complement strand
TCAATAATTAATATTTACCATATAAATAATACCGCTATCCAACTCACCGAGAATATAGACCCATATAAGATCGTACCCTCTAATAAATCAAAATATCGAATATTAAATATATACAAATCAATAATTATTTTAAAATTAAGAGGATAAACACTATTCATAATAATCTTGGGGTGTGAATTGATTTATATAGTCAGTATAAAATTAATTATCCCAAATATCTCGTTCAATACATACAAAGTGTACTAACACAGAGAGTCGAAATAATAGACGATACTATTATCTGTTCCATATAACCAAGACAGACCTACTAAAACTCTGTACTACATTTGTACCGATGATATGTCCATTTCTATCTAAACTATTAACATAAAACTTATATTCTGCAAGAATTTAAAATCTGATTTTCTGTGTGTAAGCCGTACTCTACACACCAAATTAAATACTATATAGAATATCAGATATTCATGCATAACATTAAGAAATGATATACATACATTACTCATAAAATAAAAAATTAATTCTAAATACTAAAAATATTGTTTTCAGTATACCAACCCTAACATCCGCCCCGTCCCGTCCCGCCTCGCTCCCACTTTTCTCGTCCTGTTTTATACGAGTTTTTTCCGCACCCGTTAAGTAACAGGTAAGGGGCGATATTTGCAATACCCGACCCGTTTTCTCTCACCCCACCCCCGATTAAATAAATTTAATAAATTTAATATATAAACATGTATATAAATTTTATTTTTTAATAATATAATGAGACTAAAATACAAAAATATTATACTTATTCTTAATTTTTTTTTATTTCTTATTTTTTTATTTTTAATTCTAGTCATTGATTAATATTATTATTTTAATATCTTATTATATCATTATTGTTAGCATTAATCTTTTTAAAAGTAAAAAATATATTTTTTATTACTCTTACCCCCGATCCCACCCGTTCTTTTTTCAACTATTTTTTTTTAATCTCATCCCGCTAATAAACAAGATAGGAATAAGAAAGTACACCTCGACTAAAAACTCGTGTCGTTGCCATCCCAACTAAATTTGTACAAATCACCCTCAGGAAAGATTGTATCTTCTCCTCTGCTTACTTACCATAGAGCCGAGTTGGTCTCTTGATTACACAGCTTATAGATTTATTTGAATTTTGATATCATTTTGATAATGGGTATCTACAATTTCTTAACATTAAAAGAATAATTGGAATATACAAACCTCGGGAACTTAGCTTTTAAATGCACCCACTTTTCTAGTAGTTGTGTGGTAAGAAAAAATTAAGTGCATTTCAAAACTCTTTATGCTTTTTAACGAGTTCTTTTACTATTATATAATATGTAGTGGTGTTAAAAGAATTTTTTTTTTTTTTTTTTTTTTTTGTAAAACTTTAAAATTAAACTTAATATTTATTTTTTATATTTTACTGAATTTAATTGGCACCACAATTATAATCGTAACGTTGTCCATTGTTAAGTGTTTCTTAACCTCTTTTAAATAATTATCAAATATTTATATATAAAATTATTAATAAAATAATTCAATCTTAAATTATAATCTCTCAATCAAATGAGAGGTTACAATTTAACCAGTACAAATTACAACTTACATTATTTTATTAAAAGGGAAAAAAATTAAGAATAACTCCAACCGTCAATTGCGGGGTTGAAATCACCGACTAGGTCGATGTGGTTAAATTAGAAAATGCTTAAAAATAAAGTGATTCTAAAATATTTAAAAATTATCCTAAATATAAGAAAATTATTCTATATCTCACGAGACATTATTCTATTTTAATTTAAATCACACATTTTATGTACCTTATATATAAAATGTGATAAAATTCATATAAATATATAAATTAAATTAAAATAAAATAATTCTCTATAGAATATAAAATAATTGCTCGTTAAAATGGAAAACAAATCTATCGTAAAACTTCCGTCGATAAACATTGGAGGTATATGTATTAATTGATGTGATACGAATTTATCAATATTATGAGTATATGTATTAATTGATGTGATACGAATCTATCGCAAAATTTCCATTGATAAAACATTCGGGATATATATATTAATTGATGTGATCTCTACCGCTAATTACAGTTAAGTGTTGTTAAAGAGAGTATAATGAATTTTATATAATAATTTAATAAAGATAAAAAAATTTAATATTAATATATTTTTTAGTGTAAAATCTATCACATTTATAAATATTAATATATTTTACACAAATATTTATATATTATATGCTTTTTAACAACCGTTCAATAAATTTTAATTAGCATTTTTCATTACTATTCTGATTAGCATTTTCCATTACTATTCGTCACTTTTGAAAAATAGAGAAAGTAAACAAATAGAATGATTAGTATTTTCCATTACTATTCGTCACTTTTGAAAAATAGAGAAAGTAAACAAATAGGAGTTCGCCACGTACATCTAGATTGCGTGAAATTAGTACACGGGAATCTATCTTTTTTCCAGAGGGTTGGTTTATGATAAGACGGAAAGTGAGAGCGAGGTGACGACAAACAACGAATAAAGGTGGGTTTATAAAAATTTCTTTTAAATAACCTTTTAAAACATTATTTTTAACATTTTTTTCGACTTTAATTTAAAATTTTATATTTTTTCTATTTAAATTATGAAGAGTTAAAATATCTTAATTGAAAAATAAAAATAAAAACTAAAATATATATTTTCAATTATAATGCCCCATTTTGATCAATTTTTTTAGTTGTATCGAATTCGGCCGATTTTGTGCTGTTATAAAATATCTTAACCTTTTCTCCCGTTCTTGTTTGGACTGAAAAAATTCATTTTTGCTTTTTTAGTAAAAAATTAGTTTATTTTAATAATTTAAATTATTTATTTTATTGTACTTAATGTGTAAATTATTTGAAAAAAAATAAAATTAATTAAATATCATTAAATATCTAATACAATTACATTTTTATTACGAAAAAAATAAACCGTATTTAAATTTTATAGTTAATTTATTTTATACAAATGTAATTTGTTGAGATATTTGATATTATCTCATTAATTTAACTTTTTATATAATTATTTTATACATTAAAAATAATAAAATAAATAATTTAAATTATCAAAATAAATTTATTTTAAATGCCAAAAAAACTAAACTGGATTGGTTCAGAGTGAAAAGAAGCTTTACTCTTTTTAAATTAAAAAATTAAATCAATCAAATCAATTGAAACTGACTGAAATCTTAATAAACAAGGAATGCAAAAATTTTAAAGTAAATTACACTTATTATTTTTAAAATAAAAAAATAAAAAAACTTATTTTAAAAAAAATTATATTGGCATCCTTTATTAGAGTTGTCGGGTATACTGCGCTAATAAAAAATGACATTTTATTATTGTCTTTATAATTAATTAAAATTTTAATATTTTACCACATTATTAACATCTCTCTCCAAGTCGATAGACTCCTCCATTGCCGAAGGCAAGATTTTCACTTTCTCTCTCTGTAATATTTGTCGTGTACCCTTTCGTACTCTGCTTCAGCTACTTTTATACATTAGCATTCCAATAATTTTTGGATTTCACTTTTTGCAAACCATTCTTGTTAAGAATTGAAACTCAAAACATGGATGCGCATTCATCTTTCGATACCACCACTTTAATATGTTCAAAAATTCACTAAATATCAAGTTATATATCGTTCTTGTATCTTTGACTTCGTCTGAATTGGTCTCGTTGATCAAGCCATCCAAACGTTCAATGAATTATTGATGTTGGAATCGATTCGTTGTGGAGGTGGTTGTGGGGGAGCCATGGAGGGTTGGCAGTGTGAGACAGTGAAGACGAAGGTTAATGGTGGTGGGGTTAGAGCCATGGAAGGGTGGTGGTGCAAGACAATGGGGATGGAGGTCAGTGGTGGTGACAAAGGTTGGTGGTGAAGGAGATGGAGCCATGGAAGAGAGTGATCCTAATTAGTGGGGAAACTAAGAATTTGATATAGGTGGATCACAAAAATATAAATATTCATGATAAACAAAAAAATATTCATCCTTAAGAATTTTGTTTCTTTTACAATTGATCTTTACGGATTTTCTTCTTTTGAAAATTTTGCATAACCGTATCATTACTAACTCTATCAAAAATATCACTCTCTATGTATACTATTAAGTTATCATTCATTCATTAATCACTTATTCAATTTCATAATCGAGTCTTCATAATATTCATAACTGAAAATACTCTCTCGACTGTTGCAGTTGCAACTGGTATGATCAATGCCAAAATAATAAGCAAATAAACTAACATATATATTTTGTCTTTTTTTGTGTTTACTATTTCTTTAGTGAGATCATCAATTCCATTCAAACTTGAAAAATTATCATTTGACCGCATATCAAAAATATATGTATCAAGTTAAACATGAAATACCATAAACTCAATTGAAGAGAAGCCATTTGGATAAAATTCAACAAGATGAATCAACATCTTCTTGTCAAAGTTAAAAAATGAGTTCAATAGATTCAGACATGCGACACAAAGCAATAACTCACTATTTGCCTTAGTGAAACGAGCATTTAGTTCTTGAAATTGAATATCTATGACAATATAGAATAACTCAACGCAAAAATAATGTAAGCTTGTCATTTTCGACGCTTTACATCATCTTCTCCCTTGAGCTACAAACACATCACCCATATTGAGAACATTAATTTCATTCTTTTAGCAAAAAGAGATAACATCATCAAGTAAAGATGTCGACCCACTCTTCCGTATCATTTGGAGCCATTTCTTAAAAATCTCAACTAAATTCAAAGCATTCACCATATCCTGATCTTTTCTTTGTAATGCATGTGATAGTTCAGATGTAATAGCTAATACTGCTCTCATCAAATGAAGATTAAATATGAAATCAAAAGACTACATTGAGTTCAATAATAAATTTGCTTATGCTCGTTGCTCTAAATTTGAGCCATCCTCTGCGATAATCTTAAGTACTTCAATCACTGTTGAGAGCATATTCATCAAACTAACTAAGGTAGTATAATGTGAGCCCTAACGTGTCTCACCAGAATACTTGAGACTTGTTTTCTAATTTAAGCCTTGTCTAGTTGACAGTTCTCCAACATTAAGTGCATTAATAACTTTTGCCACTTGTTTCTCTTTAAGAATATCACGACGTTTACAAAATGCTCCGACAACATTCATCACATTACTAATAAAATAGAATAACAAGGCTATTTGATCATGATTCTTTGCTATAACGACAAAAGCCAATTGTAATTGATGAAAAAAACAATAAACATAGTATGTAGAAGAATTCTCTTTCAGTATTAGTGTTTTAAGACCATTCAATTCAACTTGCATATTGTTAGTCCCATCATAACTTTGTCCCATCAACTTACAAATACTCAGTTTAATTCTACAAAATAAAGTATTCACAGCATTCTTGAGTGAAAGAGCATTAGTATTGGCAACATACTCAATACCCAAAAAACGGTCAATAACATTACCTTTTTTGTCCATGTATCGTATTGCCACAGCCATTTGTTTTTTTTTTTTGATATATCACGGGCTTCATCAATTAGGACTGAAAAGTATGCATTATCAAAATCTGCAGGAAGATCTGCTAAGTTGATTTTTATACGACTTTGCTTTAAGAATTAAAAATTATCATATCTTCTTTTAGAACTTTCTATTTTTAACTGTGATTTTCTTTTAAAAATTTTCTGCATAACTATTTAGAAAAATAAAATAAAAGCTCAATTCTCAAATCTCCATAATAGTAATCAATAACAGCTAACAAGTTACAACAAAATAAGCTTAAAGCAATAAAAGCTCCATAAATTATTTCTCCACCTCCACAATAATCTCTATAAATTATTTTTTCATAACAGTAATCAATAACAGTGCATTACACATGTAATAAAAACTCAAATTTCAAACATTTCCAATTAAGATCTATAAACACATAAATCATAATTAATTTATACCAAGCATTCCCAATTTTTTAAGGATAAATTACTCCTACATCCCTTATATTTAAGGGTAATAGCACTAACACCCTATCTATTTTTTGAAATATCACTGTGCTTCCTTATATTTTTATTTTTGTAACACTTAGATCCAAAAGTTAACTTCTGTTAACTTTTCAAACGGAATTTACAGTGCATCACTGTTGAACAGTTTTTTTATTTTTTTTATTTTTTTTGTTTAATTACAAAATTTTATTTAAAATTTTCTAATTAAAAAATAAAAAATTACATAAAACAAAAATAAGTAACATAAAATATTTAAATAAGTAACATAAAATTTTTTAGAGTTAATTAACAGGAAGTTCTATTTTTATTAATTATATTGAGTTAAATTCCAGTTACAAGTTGATTATTCCACAAGATCTTATTTTTAGATTTTTTAATAAATTTGGACTATTATGCCCTTATTTGAAGTCTTACTAACAAATAATAAAAACAATCAGATACTAATGAAAACATGACAACATTAAAATATGTGAACATTCACATATTTAAATACTGAGAATATTACCACGATAGATTTTCAGAATATTACTATTTTCTAAATATTAGCACATTTACAACTTAAAAAATGAGAACATTTTTATAATTATTGTTCTTATTTTCAAAAAATATAATATTAAAATCATATTATCTATTTTACATGAAATCTACATTACTAAAAAATGTAATTTTTTAAATTTCTGCATTATTAACTATAAAAATCTTCCTGTATAATAACAGAATGGAACATTTATTATTTTTTTCAAAATAACAATACCATAATAGAATATTTTATTTTAAAAAAGTTTGAACATTATTATAATGAAATAAATTATTTTATTTTAAAAGATCATGGCAATGATAAAAATTGAAATATTACCATAATAAAACAATTCATTTCATAATGAAATAAATTATTTTATTTTAGTAATAGTACATTCATATTAGGAAGAATAGCTTAGTTGTAGGCCAAGTATTAAGAATCGTTGGGTTCTATTTGGTTAACGCGAGATGAATACCAAATAAGAAAGATGACAATTTGAGACATTCGACTTAAAATAAAATTTCTTAAGTTAAAAGTTTTAGATTGAGATTTAACTACAAATAACTTATAAAAACGAGACTTGGGGCTAAATCACCAAATTTTTAAATAACATAAAATTTTTAAAAATTACTAAATACAAAATCTTATTTTTGTATTTAGTAATTTTTTATTTTTTAATTAGAAATTTTTAAGTAAGATTTTTTAATTAAACAAAAAACTAAAAAAAATTTTAAAAAATTATTTCAACAATATTTTGGTTTGAAAAGTTAACATAAGTTAATTTTTAAATCTAAGTGTTACAAAAAAAAATGTAAAAGAGTGTAATAATATTTCAGAGAATAGAGAAGGCCTCAGTATTATTACTCTTAAATACAAAGAGTGCAAGTGTAATTTACTCATTTTTTAATTAAGAATTTTATAATCATTTACTAAAAAAAATAATTTTAAATTAAACCAAACAATATAACTTAAAAATTGAATTTTTGTTTTTTTTTAAAAAAATCTTTAGATATTCCAATCAGGACTGAATCGCTTTCTCACCAACCAAACAGCAGGAGAAAAACACAACTGTAATCTCTCCCAAAATGGCGACGCTCTTCGTCGTTGCTCCTTCTCCCCCTTTTCGATTCGTCCACTCTCTCTCCCACCATTACTCGGTACTCTCTCTCTCTCTCTCTCTCTCTACACACACAAACTAAACACACACACACGCATACATAATTACATACTTGATACTTCTCGTTTGGTTCTTGGAAAAAATGGTGATGAAGAAAAGCATGCATTGTGGGAGGGGGGCTGAGGAAGAGTAGCTGAAGCTCGGTACCTACCTGGACGGCTGGGCTGTCGTCTGTCGGTGACTCAATGTCACCTCGTTGGTGCTGCCTCTCTTTCTTAGATCTGTCCTTGCCTCGTCGTCGTCGGTGTCGTCACCTCGTCGGCGTCGTCACGTCGACGTTGTCAGCGTCTCAGACACTCTTAGCTCTCGTCTCACTGCTCTTGCGAGTTGCGTCTCAGTCTCACTCTCTGATCTTGGGTCTCGTCTCATTCTCATTCTCTGCAGTTCTTTTCTTGCGTCCTACGCTCAGAGCCGGCTTTGGAACAAAGCCTAAAAGGTCATTGCTTTGGGCCCTTTAATTTCTAGCAAAAATCGGGGTTCCAAATTTTTAATATATTTTAATAACTATATTTTAATATTTTAAGAAATTTGAAGAAAACAACCAGTGAACTAACGAAGACAGCTGAAATCGACATCTTGTATCCAAAGCTGAAGCGGCAAAAATTGAAATTCAAAATTGGAAATTTGAAATTGAAACTAGCAAAAAACGGAAATGGAAAATCTAAAATCGAAGCACGGATTCACGAAATGCGTTGATTCGCTAAATCACGAAGCGGCGGCGTTGCTGCTTTCCTCCGAACGCCTAAACCTAAATCGAACCTTCTGCCTAGTGTTTCGTAACCTTTATAATTCTTCTAAATTCTGAAATCCTAACTTCGTTTATTATAAAGGTAACCTTGGTTCCTTGTCTATTATATTATTTATTACTTTATAAATTATATATAATATATGTTTGTACAATAGTATTTATATTTTTAATTTGTGATTATTTTTAAATGGTTAAATGATTAAATGCTATTATTTGTATTTTGTAATAGTTGTTTATTGTATGTATAAAGTCTTTACTAGATAATTTTTTTTTAATTTTCTGTATATTATTGTTTTTTAAATTTGTACAAAAAGAATATAACTTGTGGTGGATATATTTTAATTTTTTATATTTAATTTTTTTTTATATTATTTTTTGATTTACAGAATTTTATAATCATACCTCCTATAAAATATATGTCTAGATTGGAAAAAAAAAAAAAGAAACAAGACATAAATGAATTAATTCAATTTTAAGTAAGACCTCTTGATAAATGTTTTTAATACTAAAAAATTAACAAAAAAAAATTCAAGTTTAGTTAAAGATTAAGTGAATAAAGAATATGAACATTTGAGAAATTTAAAAAAATAAAAATTTTCCATGGTCAAAGCCCAATCTGCCACTGGCCCCAATTCTCCATCATAGCTCCTCTGAATTTCATTCTCTCTTTCTCGAATTTGGCTCTAACAATGGTGTCCCCAATTGCCAAAATTTGATGGGTTAATCGACACTATTTCTCAGCTTGAAATCCCTCCTCCAATCATGACCTAAACAAACCCAACTAAAATTAGAAACGCAATTCAGAAGATCAATGGGAGAAGATTGATGAAAACGAGGCAGAAAAACTTTAAAAAGATTTGATAGTTTAGGGTGAGTTTAGGGATTTTTGGCAATTGGGGCTTCGTCCAAAAGGAAAAACGCCATGGTTCGTAAATGTGTTAATGGTGATTTATGGAGTGTTTAGTAGTGGAAGTAAAATATTGTGTTGTGTTTGGTTGTTCAGATCATGAAAGTGGATACAAAAATTATATTTCGCATAGCTGTTATGTTAATAAATTATTCATTTTGAAAAAAAATTTCTAATAAATTGTGGTTTTTATTATGTTAAATCATTTTTTTTGGGGATAAGTAAGCTAAATAAATTGTTGAATATCATTTATTCTCAACAAAATTATATATATATTTTTATTTTATAAGTTAAATAAATAATTTTACATTATTTTTTCTTAATAATGTTATATCTTGTTTGTACAAAGTATAATGGGTATTTTTAAAAAATTTAAAATCTCACCTCGTTATTTTTTGTTACTATCTTTGACGGTTATTAACGGATGAATAATTTTGAAACTAAATATTAAAGTAGAAAGGATGTAAATGTTATTTTAAAAAAAATATATATTTTTATTTTTGTCAAATATCTCAAAAGATATAAATATAATTTACCTAAAGTTTTACTTACTCTTACACACACTAATCCAAATTCAAAATTAACCCTAATTTAGTCCTCATATTGCATCTGGCATTTGCCATTCTCTTTCATTAGTTTATCCTCTCTCTCTCTCTCTCTCTCTCTCTCTCTCTCTATATATATATATATATATATATATATATATATATATATACACTACTATTAAAAGAAAATACCTTATTTTAGTCTCTTGAAACTAAACCTTATTTTTATTCCAAAACTTCCCTTATAATAGTTTATATTTAAAAACTTAAAGAATTTAGAGTCCTTGTTACATAACTACCAACTCCTTATCCTTTATATTATTTTATTTAATTTTAAAATCTCATTATTGTTCAACTCCTATAATCGGTAGTTAATATATTTTATTTTTATAATTTATTATATAACTATTTTTATTACATAAACTATTTTTTAATATTTGTGGACAATAATTAATATTACACACACGTCTAGACATAAACACTAGGATGATATATATCAACAAAAACACAATCTTCTCTCAACGTGTCATTCTCTACTTTTGTGAAGCCCCTAGACTCCAGAACATCAATGATACAATAATAATTAATAAAGTTTACTTAAAAGGAAAAATATTTATACATTCCCATTTAAAACAAATACCTTTGCTATAAAAAATAAAAAATAAAAACCAAATTCCTTAAGTCATTACATTCCAAATATTTTAAAGAACTTAAAATGTCACAAAAAGACATACATGCTCTGTCACATTTTTATTTTCTCTAACTCTTTTACGACCCCTGTACAATCTTCTAAATTATACTCCTCAACAATTTCTTTGTTCTTAGCACTTGGCATGAAACGCCATAAACTGCAACGACTAGAAAAAAAATTCCAAAACGCTACCTTTCTATTACAAGTATAAAACTACATAACAATTTCATTTTGGACTCAACGAAAGATGACAATAATGTTGTAATCCCCTGTATTTTTTATTAGTATAGTAGAACTCTTATCGACACAATAGTCTCTCATAATGGGTCAAGATTCAAAAACAAAAGAGAGGCCAAATCCAAATAAAAGCCCAAATAAAAAAAGATCAAGCAAAATAAATATTCAAAATAAAGAATAAGCCAAATTCAAAAAAAGGCTTATAGAAAGACCCAACTTAAATAAAGTCCAAATGTCCATATGGCCTAAGTTCCATAAAACCCAAATTTTTAATAAGGTTCAAGCTGTCATAAAATCCACCATCAAATAAAAAGCTCCAGTTTGTCATTAAGATGCAATTAGCTTACAATCAAATAAAAAGTCCAAATTGCTCAAAACTAAGTGTGGCCCAAGTTTATAAAAAAACACAAAAACTATTAAAAGTTCAAAACCAATTGAAAGCCCAAATGCTAAATTCTTTTTATGAGGCCAAGATTAAATAAGGTCTAAATTAATTAAGGCTCATAAATTTAATTGTGATTCAAATGTAATCAAAGCCAAAGTCTCAAACAGGCCCAAAGTATTTAATCAGGCTCCGTCCTAATTTAGGCCCAAATTCCAATCAAAGAGCCCAATTCAAATCAAAGTCCTAAGTCTTATAAAAGCCCATTGGATCAAGTCCAAATTTCTTTTCTCTAAGCCCAACCAAAAATTTGTTTAAGCCTAATAACTTTAATTCATTTGGCCCATGTTTAAATCCATGAGAATGTATATATATATATATATATATATATATATTGCATTGAGCCACTAAAAATGTGTACTTACTACCTAGATTTCTTTAGGTTTTGATAGATTATATCTCATGTTTTGTATATAAATATTAATATCTTGATCCCCAATATCCTCTTTTGAGCCAAAATAGTGATATATGAAAATATATACACTTTTTCTCTACCAAACCACTATAGGACCCATCAAACCACCTTGATTAAAACATAACATTAGGGCTTGTCTATAGCTACTAAAAAGTCTTATACTTTCCCTATAATTTTAATTATAAAAAAAATATTTTTATATTATTTTTTGTGTAGGAATATGTATATTATATTTTTACATATCCTCT
>JAOTRH010182251.1:0-11963 GCA_034768845.1 Heliamphora exappendiculata | reverse complement strand
TATCTTTAAATTTAAAAAGTTTGATTGAAAATTTAAATTTTTTTTAAACTTTTAACTAAAAATCATACCAAAAAAATTAAAATTAAAAATTAAAAATTAAATCAAAACATTAATTTCTAAAATAATTTATTCAAACCCTCCACCTTATTCTAAAAAATAATAATACACATAATTGTTATTTTATTTATTACTATTGCCAACTATATACAATTGTTATATAACTAACTATATATAAAAAAAATATCTAATTTAAGCAAAAAAATAATAAAAAAATACTATCTAATTTAAACAAAAAGTAATAAAAAAAAACTACACTTTTTACCCCCATCAACCGGCTTCAGAAAAACTACCTTAAAATCTAATGTACGAAACAATTCTTTTTAAAATTAATTTAAATTTTTAACTAAAAATATAAAAAAAATTAATTTTTAAACCAGTTGTTAATAAGCTCTAAGTCATTCACTCCCTCCCCCTACACACTTTCCAGCCCTAAAGAAGAAGCTGTAGTTTGTAGTAGTAAGAATCCAATGAGCCAACAGGCAGGCTGATAAGTCTTTTAAAACTTGTTTGGAATGTTTAAAAAAATTAACTTTTTAAAAATTAACTTTTTAGAAAATAATTAAATTATGCAGAGTAATTTATTTAGAGTACTTTTTTTACTTTTTATTTTTATCAAAATATCTAATATATTTTTACTTTTTATTTTTAAATTATATTCAAAATAGCCTATTAATTTTTTGACTTCTTAAAAGTTGAGTTGCCCATTTTTTTTTAAGTTAGACTTGTTTGGTATGTGAATATGCTAATTAAATGAATTACTTTTTTCTCTTACCCAATCAACAAATGTGGACTACTATTATCTCACCTAAAATATTTTTCGCTATATAATTGAATAAAAGCAATACAATATAATATCTTCAGAATGCTGTATAATTAATCCAAGTAGTATAAAATAAAGAAAGAGTAGTATTAGTATAGAATAATTGCTCTCTCTAAAATTGAAATCCAGTGGAAGTGCACTAAGCTAGGTACATAGCAACCCAAAAATTAGTAACCCATCCCTTCCAACTAACGTGATCTAACGTGGTGTTTGATATTGTTAAAATTAATAACTTATAAATTGTAATTTATAATAAAAATTATAATTTATAACTGAAATAAAAAAAAATTATAAATTATAACAAAAATTATAAATATTTAAAAGAAATTATAACTTATAGCTAAAATTAATAATAAAAAACTAAAAACTACTAGTAATAACTTTGCCAAACACTCCCTAAATATCAGTTTGTGGTCACCTGTACACTCTGTTCCAATGATCAGACCACAATGCTTGGTTTGATTTAGTTTGATTTGTTTGAAATAACAAGAAACACTCTATACATTGCCAACCATAATTACTATATTTGATTTCCCTATCATTTTTCTTTCCGTTGGTAAAACTTTCATAAATTCATGATCCAAACACATCCGAAGAGGCAACACCACCCTTAAGTCGATATTCAAATTTGCTGCACCTGATATGTCATGGCATGGGGTTGAGATCAAGAACAAAATAACTGATTCACTGGAATATTCATACCTGGGCATGTATTCAAACTCAAAATTTTGAAACTAGTTACGCTCATACCTTCTCGATTGGATCCCAAATCCATACTCTGTTTTAGGCCAGTTGAATCTCAATCAAACGATGTTTAGCCGCTCGATGCATCGTCAAATCTCTATATTTTGGATGAGATTTCAACATCGGAGGTGGTGTCTGGCCAGAACCACAGTCAATCTCAAGGTTATTGTCACAAGAAGAGATCATATATTTCCAACAAATTGAGAGACACGAACAAAAACCATATGCAAAATGCCAAAATTCATCGAGCAAATAAAACACAATATAAACTGGAACTTCTACAGGTATGAGCCCTACAAATTCTTCAACATCAGATTACTCAGGTGACTACACAAAGTAAAAATTGTACCAGTAAGAATATAAGGGTGTTTAGTGTAACTAAAATTATGGACTTATGAATTATAGCTGATAAGAAGTTATAACTTATAGATTAGAACTTCATGCGTAAGTCACAAATGTTAGTTAGAATTGTAAACTTACAGGTTCAACCAAGAAAATTGTGTTTATTGATTGTGTTTATTGATCTAGAATTAGGAATCACAAATAAAAAGCACAAAAGGCTCTAAGTGCAAAAGGCTATAAGTACACGTTTGAATTTTCTTAACCATTTGTTGAGTTACAACTAAAAGCTGAATTATAATTTTCAACAAACACCCTTTATCAGATATAATTGGAGTGTTTGTGTGTGTCGGGGACTCAAAACTGACCTTCCCAGTGAAGATGTCACAACCAGCCCAACATGCGAAGCCAGTTTCCACTGTAAGTCAAATGTAATATCTGTGTAAATTCCTAATAGAGTCGCCAATCATGCGCCGAACTGGTAAGGGGACGGAGAGGGCCATGGCACTCCCATCCCAAATTCTGTGTAACCTTGTAATGTACGATATATATTATATATATATTTAATAAAAATTATATTATTGACACTCACAATCTCTAAATATGTAGGACTTTTTTCAGTGAGCTGTGTGTCTTATATTCAATTCATTTAAAATTCTTTTATAAATGATTCTACATGTATATATATTTTAATGTGTGTATTTTTATTATCCCTATTAAATTCTTCACTTAAAAATGATGATTCTGCCTCCAATAATATACAACAACTAAACAAATAAGTCCACTCATCAAATAGAATCCCATGATTCATGAATATCATGCTTTTCAAACTCAAGGAAAAATATATTAATCCCAAAAAATATCACAAAATAGTAATTTGCCACAAAAAAAAAATTCAAGTGCTAATTTGGAATTTAAAATACCTTTCATGGGAATTGAGAGAACTAAAAGAAACTTGTTTCATTACAAAATTAGATATTAAAAGTTTTATGAAAAAAAATACCCATAGAAGAATCAATACAGATTTTATCAGTCCGTAAAAAAAAATTTTTTTGGGCCTCCTCGAGCCAAGTTTCAAGTTTCACCCGTCGCCAATCAAGCAGTCCTATTGACACCAGACTTAAGCTGCATGAGATTGGACTTGGGTTGCAAAGAAAACCTAGAACTGCTGACAACAACAGCTGACAACTTCTCAAACCTTTGCCAAGTTAGAGTGATGTGTATGTAGTGTTGTGTGCCTGTTGAGAGAGAGAGAGGGAACCAGTTGCTCCAAACATTGAATGAAGAAAAAGCTTACATATTGGAAGCCCAAAATAATTCAAATGCACAAACAGAGTGATTTCTTCTATCCAATCTCCTGGCAGGCTTTAGCTTCTTCATCATCGCCTTCTACAAATGCTTACATATTTGAATTCATGAGAGTGAAATACAGAGTAATAAATATCCCCTTTAGTCAGATTTTTTAATCTTCATATTTGCCTTCTCTTCTTTGAGCAGCCGGACCAGCAACTTAAATATCCATGCGGCCAGTAGAGTTGCCTCTATTGGGGCAAGCCAGTAAACAATTATATGCTCCTTGGTCAAATGGTCCCCACGAGCATAAGCCCACCCCATCACCTAGGAAACACAATAGTTTTAACCAAATTTATGCTTAATATATTTTGATCTAAGATTCCGTTCAGTTAACAGGAAAGGAGAGTCAGCAAAACGGAAAAAAAAAGAAAAAAAGAAAACTGTTGTATTTTCATGCATGTGTGCTCAATTGTCTCGGAAAATGCGAGTCCAACACCAACAGATTTTCCAAAAGAAAAGTTTTCCTTTAAAATATCCTGCACAAAGTGCATAAATCAATTTTTCTATAAACTTTCTTGCAAACTAAATAGGTAATGGAAAATTAATCCCCATATATTTTTCTTTTCCTTTCCTTTCCTTCACTTTTCTTGGGAACCATCTTCTTTTTAATATCCTTGACAAGCGAACGCAGACTGAAATAACTTAATGAGAAACGAAATAAAAGACAGGCAAAAACACTTACGGAGGCTGGGTTCATGCATCCACCAGTAAGATCAGAACCAAGTATATGAAGAGCAAGCTTGGAGACACTGGAGATCCAAGTTTTTCTATAGAAACTTCCAGGGATGTTTCTGGAAAGCCCAATTGAAACGATCACAATAGCAAATGTTAGAAATCCCTCCGTCAATGCACCTCGATGGACGTCAACATTCAGTCGTGGCCCATGCCCCATTTCAGGAAAGGACTCAATGATGAGCCTAACCCCATAAATAGATCCAAATACCTAAAAAAGGTTAAAAGGGAAAAGGAGCGTACATAAGAGCTATAAACAATCTCACGACTAAAATCTGGACGTCAATTACAGATTGCAGTAGAAAATTTGTGACATTCAGCTAGGAAGCATATTCAAATTGAGTTTACTATATAACTATGCAAAAATTCTCATATTATGCATCAAATGCTCTATAGAGCCTTGTAAACACCATTTATACTATAAATAAAATAAATATATTATGGAATATGAATATTGTACCATGTCCAAATGTTTTTGACATAAGAATTAGATAAATCTGACACTTACCTACACCCGACACCTGTTCCCGAGTCCATACAACATAGCTAACAACTTAGATTTGTGTATCATGTCATACCACAAGGTAAATTATCTATCTCTGAAATTTTATTTTACATTTGCAAGATGACATGTCACTAGAAGTCATATCTTCTGCATGTAAATTATTCCTATTTTTGTAAAGTCTATGCCAATTCAAAGTCTGTCCCAAAATTAGGAGTAAGCTGGTTGGCCTTACACATTTGAAGAGTGAATTCTAATAAGTATGTGATCAAACAAATTTACTTTTCTAACAAGAAGACAAACCCAAACATTTGGGATAAGTTATTGATGAGTTGGTCATTAATTTTTTTCTGTTTCCAGATAATTTTAAGAGATTTAACTCAACTAAACACAATTTGACCAATAATCCAGTGTCCTTGTGATAAACAACTAATTAGAACAAAAGCATCGGGCTGAATATGCATTCAATGAAAATCCAAGCAACCCAATTATTAGGTTCATAAGAATCTAAAAAATATTCAATTTCAGTTTTCAAAAAGCATTAGCTACAAATTGTTTATGTATTACTAGTACAATTATTTTGAAAACGAAAATTGGAGTTTTTTGGGCATTTGCTAGTTCATAAACAAGTTTCCGAGTTCCATTTTCGATTCTCATTACACATTATAGCCAATACTCCTGATGCCTGTTACATGTGACCTTGACCGTCACACCACGCCAACCAATATCACAATTCAAAAACAAAAACCATGCCAACCAATAGGAGTTTATGTTAGTTTATTACCTTATCCTTAGCTCAAATGGTTATCCAATGATTCAATTAATTTCTTAAGAGCTTAGCTGGTAAATTATATCCCAATATTAGTAGTTCAATTAAAGTACGGTTACACAACTCAAATATGCAAATTCAACATGCAAGGATCAAAATTTTGTTTCGGTGTGTCATGTCGATTAGTATGAAAACGGAAGCATTTCGAAACGTGACAAAATTAGAAATGTTTAAAACTATAAAGTAAAATCTATGTACTAAAAATTAATAATTGATCAATTAAACATATAGCTGTTTATGTAATTATTCACATAAGAGAACAAATCTAAAAACATAAAAATCAATATTTTTAGGAATTAATATGTTTATGTATAATCAAATACTTAATATTATTAAATTCAAGTGTAAATGCTTCCCGTCTAAAATCCCGACAAAATAAATTGTAAAATTTTACTTAAACAGTAGTACTACTGATAATATTATTTTTAATAAATTTAAACACAATCATCTATAGTTTTCTGAAATACATATAAAAATATTTATGAAAATTTTAAATTTCTTACAATAAGACTGGTTTAGGTATTGTGTATTTCGAATGAAACGCTAGAATTTTCTACTAATGTTTTGTTTCGGTCGCTTAAAAAATAGAAACATTATGGCCATTTCAATAGAAATAAAAGCAAATTTTGATCCTTGTCAACATGAGATATTTATCATACGGTTGATCAAGTATCATCATTCATCTTAACATGCATTCTCTTCAATTCACATTTAAGAAATTAAGTGTCTGAATATACAAACATGAACGCACGATATTTACAAATGTTCAATACACCCTCATGCCTACATCCGCTCCCGGTTCCTAGCCAGTATTTCTCTACCGACCCAAATTAGGATTATGCTAGGGTAACCAAATACCTTTACAGCACTTATATTGTGGGTTTCGATAGGCTCCCCCATACCTCTTCATTGAACAAAACAAACAAATTGGTTTTCTAGGCTCACCAATAACCTGCAAACACCAAGCCACAAACACCTAACACTTCCACTTGCTGATTTCACTGTTCACCTAACACTCCAAGATTCTCTCGAAGTGAGAGTGTAGGTGGGTAATTAATTATCTTTTAAAAAACAAAAATAATAGTTGAAAGCTTCTTACCTAGAGTCCAATTAATGGGAGATGCACTTGGTAACTTGGGAGTAAGTGGCTCACAAGCTTCTTCCATTATTGAGAATGGCTATATATTTTGTAATTTGAAAAAAGTTAGTTGGCCAAGTTGCTTCTTTGGTCAATAAATCAGGGAGTGGTTAACGATGTATGGGTGGGAGTCTGGACCTATTTGAATTAATCATCCTATGTGATTGGTCGAACAAGTCCACTAGCGAGCGAAACACGTAAATCCTAGGCGCAACCTATGCGACTTTGGAAGACCAACCTCCAATGTTGGTCAACCAAATTGACATAACAAAAGATGTCAAACTCCAAAATGATCTTCATTTCATCACACGTCTGGCTGAAAGAATGTTTTCATGTCTATGAAGCTTCTCCGGTACTTCTCTCCTAGGCTCTTAAAGACTTTATATGTCAATGAAGCTCTCAAAGACTTGATTTTCTACCTTAAGAATGACAAGATCACACTTACAAATCGTGGATTGCCAAGCAATGTTATTAAAAGTACTCCCACCTACAAGACTTCATCTTCGGAAAACAGCTACTTGACCCACTCCCTAGGTTCTTCAACAGAATTGCTCGACTCTATCCCATCGTCTGAGTGAAGATTACTATAAAGTGTAAACCCAACAAGGTCTACCATAAGCACCCTTTCCTCCGCAAACATTGTGCTGCTAGTGATAACCTTCCAAGTTCAATTGCATCTCTTGTGAAGATAGCCTTTTTTCCCCCTATGAAAGAACTTTGTACTCCAATCTCCAATTTTCAACCAAACTCCCTAGACTTTTGTCCCATCATTGAGATTGCCCAAGTTCAATTACATGAGCCCCCCTACAGTCCTACCCAATATCTTCATATGGCTCAGCTTGCTTGCAACCCTTGCAAGAGTTCCCAAGTCTCAGGTATTTTCTCAGATGAATTGGAGAGAAAGAAACAAAAAGATACAAGTAAACGAGCCAAAAGTCTACAAAGTCCCATAGATCATCAATAGCTACAATTCGTACGAGTAAAATACTCATCCCAGCAACACAAGGCGGATCAGGTGATCATAAAAGCACACTTCATTGGCAGCTAGAAACAATAATGCCTGATTCCAAGTTTCAATACTCTTTATAAGATGACTCTACTCATCCCAAATTGCATAAAGAAGATAAATTCAATGTCTAATCGGAAGCATAGCACCCTTCACGTAAAGCCTAAAGGAAATTCAAAGGTAAGCCAATACAATTCAAGCTCCCCTACGATCAAATTCAAATAATAGGAATTAATGAATCTTAAAAGCTGTTAGAGAAAGAAAGGTCAATTACAACGCCATTCTAACCCATTCCAATCACAATTCCTGAAACTTAACTGTAAAACCAAAATTTAGACCTTAATTAATAAACCCGAATCAAGCAACAATTGGTTCCCGTAGTCTATTCGAAAAAGGAAAAAAAAAGGGGGGAAATAAAAAAACAAGAAGAACCAAAACTTAAAAGAAAACTTAAACCATATTTTGCAATTAAACAAAAAGAAAAACATACTTGAAGTAAATATTCCCAAAACCATTAAGATTCCAATCATTTAGCAAAATAGTTTGGGATTTTTCACCATCTCCAACCGTGACAAAAGCACAATCACGCGCACACCAAAGAGAAAACCAAGCAAATATTTGCATAGTTCGGCCTACATTGGCCAATGCCGACGGCAAGAAAGATAATCCTACTATACTGTAAAGCGTATAAACATGAGACCAAAATGCCCAAAAAAATCCAACACTAAAACCCGAGCGTTGAAACCAATCGTGTTTTCCTGCTCAAAGGTCACCACGGTGCTATCGTGGTGAGCTTTGATTTACTCTCTACACATCTACTAAAATCTATAAGATCCATATTTATAGGCCGAACCCTACAAATCCTACTCCCAATACAATTATTAAGACTTACAATGAGATTCCTAGCGAATTCATGACTCGGCTCTTAACTAAAATCACAACTATAAAAGTTCCGCGAAAATCAAGACGCACCCACAACAAATTGGCCATACTAAATCTTAGAAATGAGTTGAACCAAAAATAAGCATGAAATTGATTGAATATTAGCAATCCGATCAGAAAGCGAACCTGAGCAGGAATTCTCGCACCAACGGAGAAGAGGAAGCGGCCGAAACCGCCGGAGATTGCACTTGACAGGACGGTGAGGGGATTGTAGGCGCCGCCGTCGGTGACCTTACCCAAATACGCGAAGAAGAACATGTTTACGATGGAGAGAGCATATTTAACAAATTCAGCCATGGCGTCATGGGGTTGGAACCCTAGGAAGCTCTGAACGAACATCTTGATGAGGATCCCCGACCAGACCCACATGAAGGAGATGAAGAAATCTGATACCAGTAACTTCATTTCACCACCAGCCATTTTTGATCGATCCGTCGGTCGATCAATCTATATCTGATGATGCTTGGCTTTGATCTAGATTTTTTGTTTTCGTGTAACGTTATTATCTTCCCCTCGCGTTCACTGGTTCATTGGAATCCCTGATTATATGTTGTTTAGTGAACACAGGCCATAAATTCATCGTTGGAACTGTCAAGATGGATCAGCCTAACTTCTTGTTTCAGGGTGAAAAGATCAGGGAATGGGGATTAGAAAAATAAAAGACAAACGAGTCTACGTCAAATTTTCACCAAGTTTGAATTGTGTTGTGCCCCACATTTTTTGTTGTATTAAATGGCGGCT
The DNA here is from genome assembly GCA_034768845.1 of Heliamphora exappendiculata. Taxonomy (NCBI): domain Eukaryota; kingdom Viridiplantae; phylum Streptophyta; class Magnoliopsida; order Ericales; family Sarraceniaceae; genus Heliamphora; species Heliamphora exappendiculata. Next base: position 2,757 of record JAOTRH010182251.1, on the reverse strand, counting down.
TGTTAACCTCAGTACTATTGGGTCTGGGTCCTGCTGTGCGTTAAGCGCGGCAGCGCTTGCTGCGCCTTAAAACGCGCCGTTTGGTGTCAAAATAATTTTTTTTTAAATTAGGTTTCAAAACGGCATCGTTTTGTGTCTCATCTTTCCCAAAATAAATCTTAGAACTAAAAACACCATTTTCGGAGGCGCAGCAAAAATCGAACGACGCAGAAACTGTGTGGCAGCCTTCAACGCCCACCATCACCCTCAACGCCGCTCCACCGCCCTCGCCTTCAACGCCGCCTCATCGCCGTCCGCCCCACCTTCGTCGCCTTCAACGGCCTAAACGCCTGCGACGGAAACCTGGCTGGGTATTTGGCCTCCCAATAACTGGTATTTGATTTGGTTTTTTTTTTGGTTAATCTTTTTTTCTGTTTTATTGTTATATTAAAAAATGTTTTATTGATGTGTAAGATATCTGTTTTATTATTGTTTTTTTTTATCTCATCCCTCCTCTGTTTTTTTTGGCCTCCCAAAAAATGTATTATTTGGCCTCCCAATATCTCTTTTATTATTGTCTAATACATTAAAAAAATAGTCCCAAAAAATGTATTATTTGGCCTCCCAATATTTGTTTTTATTGTTGTGTAATATATTAAAAAAATAGTGAAGTTTAAAAAGATGAGATTCTTTTATTTGAACTTGTGTAACTTTTTTAATTAAAAAATATATTATTATTGTGGGGACCATGTTTATTTTGACTGTTATATTGTTTATGAATTTTTTGTGTGTAGGTAAAACAGTATAGTTGTTTATTTTGGCTATTGTGGGGGGGACTTGAACTTGTGTAAATTCTATTATTGTTATAAAAAACTATTATATTGGTTTATCCCTTAAGGTTTCGCATGATCTCATTAGTGCCCAAACAAAGGAAAGAAAATTTTTAAGATTTACACGAGAGGATCAGAAAACCTATTTACGTACAAAAAAACAAAGAAACTTGCAATATGGTGAAGCAGAAACTTTGATGAGATATTTTCAAAAATAAGCGGCTGAAAATCTATATTTTTACTATGCAGCTCAGTTAGATATTGATGAAATGATTACTAATATATTTTAGGTTGACCATCAAATGATTATAGATTATGGGCATTTCGGTGATGTTGTATCATTTGACACGACATTTCGAACAAATAAAGAGTATAGGTCATTTGCTGTTTTTACTAGTTTTAATCATTTCAGAATAACAGTGATTTTTGGTACGCCATTATTTGAGTTGTTGTTCAAAACTTTATTGCATGCAATGTCGGAAAAAAATCCTATCACTATTTTTACTGACCAAGATCAAGTAATGACTAAGACAATTTCTCAAGTCATGCATGATATTTGTTATGGATTGTGTACTTTTCATCTCATACAGAATGTTTTAAAGCATTTAGGCTACTTGTTCAAGTGTCGTTCAAGATTTAGTAGTGAATTTAAAGCTTATATTTTTTGGTATGAAGATGAAAATGAGTTAATTGTAGTTTGGAATTATTTACTTAGTAACTACAAGTTAGAGAAAAATATGTAGATGAAGAAAACTTGTGAACTTAGAGAGAAGTGGACATATGTATACATAAAATCATCATTCACTGCAGTAATGCGAAGCACACAACTCAGTGAAAGTTTAAATTCAACATTAAAGAAGTATTTGAAATTCGATCATAACATTGTTCAATTTTTTACCCATTTTAATTGAGTTGTTTCAGACAAGCGGTACCAAGAATTGGAAGCCGTATACCACTTTAGACAAAAGTTGCCGAGAATGAAGATGAAAATGTCTCATATGTTGGTTCAAGTTGAAAAATTGTACACACCTCATATATTTGACTTGTTTAATGATGAGTTGGATGTGCCTCTTTGTTGTCAAGTAAAGCAATACATGAGGTAGAAGGAAAATTTAGGTATGCGATTTGTTTGTATGGAGAGAATAGAGAGTATGTTGTGGTGGGTAACATGGAATTTGACAACTTAGGAGGAGAAAAAATTTGTCAAGAAATTCATTGTACTTGTCAGAAATTCGAGAACTTTGGAATTTTGTGGTCTCATGCAATTAAAGTGCTTGATAGAGTGAATGTTATGAAGATTTTCGAAAGATATTTATTGAGTCGATGGAGACTAGATGCGAAAAATTATGCATTTAAGGAAAATACCGTTAGGATGAGAATGATTCTAAGTTGGTGATATCAATACGTTATAGGAATCTTTGTCCTAGACTGATAAAACTAGCATCTTGATCAGCTAAATGTAAAGCTACATATAAATTGATGTACGACACAATTATAGATTTATGTGCCAAAGTGGACAATATGTTGCTTGCACAAAATTATTTGATTATTTTCGATAGTAGAAATTACATTAAAGTGGGAATCAAAGAACCAAATACAATTGATTCTACATTTGCAAGAACGAATGGCTTAAAAAAAAAGTTGGTGCACATAATGGTGATCGTATATTAAAACCTAGGGCTGCACAAAAAATGGATAATCCGGTCCGATCCGGTTCGATTCGTACGTTCGATTTGATTTTTGTTTGTCACGGTTCGGTTCCGGATTAAGAATTTTAAAATCCGTTCTGAACGGTCCGGTTCTCGGTTCTGGATTAATCTTACGGTTCCAAACCGGACCGGACCAGTTCTACTTAATATTAAATTTTTTTAATATATATATATATATATTGATGATTTGAGCCGTTTATTTTATTATTCTTAATTTATATATTATTACTGTAAAAAAT
>JAOTRH010182221.1:0-11964 GCA_034768845.1 Heliamphora exappendiculata | reverse complement strand
CTCAGAGGTTTGAGAGGGGACTTCGACCTGCTATTAAGGATAGAGTTGCAGCTCTGGATGTGGAGGTGTACATCAAGCTGGTGGAAGCGGCCATCCGGGTCGAGAACTCGTTGGCAGATAGCCGCAGGATTAGAGAGAGCGGGAGCCAGCAGGGCAGTGAGGATGCACAGTTCCAGGGGCGAAGGAACAAGCGCCAGTGGTCTTTGGACCTAGTTCTTGTTTTGGCGGATCGTCTCAGCCGCAGTCGTCTGCACCTACACTTACAATGGCCTCGACAGGGAGGCCAGAGCAGAGAGGATTGATCTGTTATCGTTGTGGACAGCCAGGACATCATTCAGTTGAGTGCCCGCAAAAGGACTAGGCTCAGAGTTCAGCGCATGTCTAGTCGCAGGCGAGAGACCCACCTATCTGTTTTGGGTGTGGTCAGTCCGGGCACTTTCGCAGACAGTGTCCCAGAGATATCTAATTTAATTAATTAATTCAAAATTAATTCAAAATTCAAAATTTAGAATTAATTTTCACATTTTTTCAAGATATCTAATTTAATAAAAAATCATCTTAAACGTAATATTTTGTAAAAAAATAAAATATCTAAAATTTTTCTATTTAATTAAAAATTTTAATTAAAAAAATTTAATTTAATTTTCTTTTACAAAATATTTAATTAAAACTGAATTTTCTGAATTAATTAAATTAACATGAATATATATAAAATAAATATATATCATCCACGCAGTTAATAAGAATATAAATGCAATATATGTATATATTTCGATTTTATAATTGAATTGAAACTCTGATGAGTTTCAGTCTACTGTTTGAAGATAAGCTATATTGATTTAATCTTTATCTGTATCAGCTCATATATCCCGGTTGAATCAGGATTTTTTAATACACTCTAATATATAAATATATCGCATCACGATCAAAACATATCAGCAAAGTCAAGCTAAAATAGCCCGGACCAGCCACCACCACCGCCGGCCATCTTAGCACAACTAGTGTCGGCGTTGCCAACTTCAGGCAGTTTTTGCTGCTTCTTTCGTGCTCTGTTTTCGATGCTATTTTTTTTGAAAAAATAGCTCTCGATAAATATTATTTTTTGTCAAAAATTAGATCGAAAACAGACCAAAAAAACAGCCATCGAAACAACTCAAACCAAGCTGTTACTGCCCTTAGCGCTCGTTTGGGCTTTTTTCGTGGTGTTTTTGGCTCCCGTTTTTTCTAACAAATACCACTGATATCCAGCTACACATTACTTCAAAGAATGTCTCGAAAAATAGTCCCGAAATAACCCCTCCACTGCCACCCATGGCCACCGCCTGTTTGGTTTTTTCTTCCACTATTTTGCTGCTGTTTTTTCATCTTTTTGGATTGTTTTCCATTAGTATTTTACTGTAATTTTATGCCTAAAAATCTTCTCAAAACTAGTCTCGAAAATATCGCAAAAAACCATCAAAAATAGCCCTGAACCGCCGCCGGTGGTGCCGTTGGTGGGTTATTTTTGTCCTAATTTTTTTTATATTTTTGGGATATGTTTTAATACTATTTTTAAGCCTAAAAGCTCTAAAAAAAACAGCTCGAAAAATGGTCAAAAAATTCATGAAAAAACCACAGCGATTCGTGGTCTGTAAATTCCAAAACCACCGCCGTGACGCTGCATGTTCTTCGTGTTCTTGAATATTCAACCTATTCTTAAATATTCTAAACAAATATTTAAAAACAAAAAAAAAACTTTACATCAAAAATTTGTCCTGTAGGGTCATATTCGATCTAAAAAATTTAAACTATCACGATCAACCCTCGTGATTAAAAAAATTAATAATAATCATCATCCAAACCATTCAATCAAACAAGAATAAAAAGATGATCATAAAAACAGGATTAGAATGTTTGCAAAATAAAGTTGACACAGTTCTAAATCTACATGCCCTTCAATAAATCGTAAATAAAAAACAAAATGGCACTCATACCAATTGTTAGAAGTAAAAATGCCGAAATCATTATTTTTGTAAACAGTTTTACGATAAAAAATAACTGGACGAGCAATCGTTGAAACAGGCTCCAGATAAAACTTTTGATGTTGAACGATCAAAATAAAACTGTGCCACCCCAATTAATTTAGAAGAATACCTTTTTGGTCGATTCTCTAACTACGAACTTTTGATTCCGAGTTGAAACTCATGTCAGACCTTCTACTATATTCACTTATGCGATTTTCGAATGTAGTGTGGGCTACGATCCTTCGAGAACTCGTACCGGCATAACCCGATCAGCTTTAGGCTTCAAGACAAGTTATCAATTTAGTTCAGTCTACTTGCATAATTATAGGGCTACCACAGGGACCTAGAGAGTAATTATGATAAAAACTTCTAGTATAACCTAGATACCCAACCAGCGGTTTTCGTAATTATGTAAACCTCACAGCGATATCTGTAATTATGAAAATCTTACAGCGCTTTCTGCAATTTTTATAAAATACTAAATTAAAATTAACACCACTAAAGAACTATAACTGCACTCTAAGCTATAATCTCAAGACCATATTGCATTGAGCTCCTATTATTAAATGCTTAACTCATTTTTCTACGTTATGATTTTTAATACCCTCCAATAAAATTTAATTGTTGATAATTTAATTTAATCATCATTTTTAAATTTCTTAAGCCCTTCCGTTTAACTTATTTGACCGTCAGATAATTAAATTCACCTGTAGGATTTGACCCAATCCAAACTTATAAGTATTCGTAAGAAGGTATCGTCAGTCCCGATCATTCGAAACGTGAATTTCGTCAAATAATTAACATTCACCATATAATTAATTCAGCTATCTAACTTACCGGGAATATAGACTCATATAAAATCGCACCCTCTAATGAATCAAAACAACGAGTATTAAAAATGGGCAAATAATTAATTATTTTAGGATTAAGAGTATAATTACTTTCATAATAACTTTAAGTGTAAATTAATTTATATAGTCAGTATAAAATTAATTACCCTAATGTGTCCCGTAAAATACATACAAAATGTACTAACACAGAGAGTCGGCGTAATAAACGATGCTATTATTTGTTCCCCGTAACCAAGGCAGACCTACTAAAATTCTGTACTACAGTCGTACCGATGGTATGTCCATTTCATATAAACCATCAACAAATACTTATAATCTGTAATAACCTAAAATCTGATCTTCTGTGTACAAGTCATACTCTACACACCAGATTAAATTCTGTACAGAATAAAGGACATTCATGTATAATATTGAAAAAATGATATTACATACATTGCTCATTAAGATTCTCATAAAATAAAAAAAATAATTTTATTAAAAAAATTAAATACTAAAAATATTATTTTCAGTATGCAACCCTAACAGATACCCCCTTAAGAAAGCTTATAAGTTTTGACCGGGCCAAACCCTACAGGTGGATTTGATTATCGGACGGTCAAATAAGTTAAGCGGAAGGGTTTAAGAAATTTCAAGATGTCGATTAAATTAAATTATCAGTAATTAACTTAAATTAGAGGGTATTAGGAATCTTAACGTGGGGAGATGAGTTAAGTATTTAATAACATGAGCTTAGTGTTAATTGGTCTTGAAATTATAGCTAAAAGTGTAGTTATAACTCTATAGTGGTGTAAATTGTAATTTAGTATTTTATGAAAATTACATAAACTGCTGTAAGGTTTTCATAATTACAGAAATTGTTAAGAGGTTTTCGTATTTACGAAATTCGCTGGATAGATATTTGGGTTCCACTAGAAGTCTAAGTCATAATTACTCCATAGGTCCCTGTTGTAACCCTATAAATATGTGGGTAGGCTGAACCAAATTCATAAGTTGTCTTTCAAAACTAAGGTTGTCCAAGTTCTACCGGTACCAGTTCTCGAAGGATCGTAACCCACACTACGTTTGAAAATTTCATTAGGACTACAATAGAAGGTCTGACTGGAGTTTTAACTCAGGAATCGAAGTTCGTAGTTGGAGAATCGACTAAAAGGTATTCATCTAAATTAACTATGGTGGCACGAGTTTTATTTTTGATCGTTCGACATCAAAAAGTTTTTATCTTGAACCTATTTCGACCATTGCCCGTACAGTTTTACTTTTTCGAGAAAAATCGTTTACAAATCAATGATCTTAGCAGTTTGTCTCCAATAATTGGTATCAGATTCATTTTGATTTGTGTTTACGATTTATCGAGGGGCCGGGTAGTTTTAGAACTGTACTAACTTTATTTTGTAGGTGTTTTAATCCCGATTTTATGATCATCATTATATTCATATTTGATTAAATGATTATTATTTAATTAATTTTTTAATCACGAGAGTTAATCGTGATAGTTTAAGCTTTTTTAGTTTGAATGTGAGCCTTCATAAGATAGGTTTTTGATGTAAAATTTTTTATTTATTTTTAAATATTATTTAGAATATTTAAGAATAAGTTTGAATATCCAAGGACACGAAGAACATGCGGCGGCATAACCAGCGGCACCGGTAGTGGTTTCGAGATTTACAGGCTACAGATCATGATAATTTTTACACAGTTTTGCTACAATTTTTTTCGGTAAGTTCCTGCAGATTGTATGCATTAAAAACAATAGAAAAATAGATCCTAAAATAGCCAGAAAAATCATTAAAAATAGCTACCACCAGCGGCTTTGCCGGCAGCAGTTCGGGGTAATTTTTTATCGTTTTTTGCAATATTTTTTGGACTATTTTTTCACCAATTTTTTAGATATAAAATAGCATTACCCAGTGTTGCAAAACAGTGGTTAAAATAGAAAAAAATCGCAGCAAAACAACAGGTGACGGTTTCAGGGTTGTTTTTTACGCTTTTTGGGGACTATTTTTGAGGCGTTCTTCAAGGCAATATTGTGGCGCCCCATCCTCTTGGCACGTTGGGACATACATAAATATAAATAAATTGATATTCTAGCCATTTATTCATATTTATATATGTTAGTTATTACATCATAAAGGAGTTCTAAACCGTTCAAAGTACTTAACTAATATAGTTTCACTAAAAAATTTTAAAAATTACACTAAGCACGAGAGAATTGAATATAAGAACAAAAGCAGAGGTCTCGACTCCTCAGAATGCGTCAGCGGAATTCACGTGCTCTTAGAACTCACCTGGTTCTTCAAACTCTTCTTCTCCCTCTAGGATGACTTTCTCCAAGAACTTCTCCTCACCTGTGGCATGAATGCCATGAGCCATGAGCCAAGGCCCATAAGCAAAATGCTCTAACCTTCTAACTAATCTCACAGTACAAAATTTACCACAACACATACCATATAACACCAGTACAGTTTATAGTCAAGGAGACAAACAATTTAATAATAGGATAGCAGATAAGTCAATAAACATGTGCATATGAGATGTTATGTATGTAATGTAGATGTCCAACCCAACATGCACCCAGATTATAACAGGAATTTCATGTCGAGAATCACGAGAGTATACTTTTACGAGTATTTGATCACCAAAGCCTTCATCGCATCTCGTTGCGAATAGTAAACGCGCGCCTTGGATTTATGCCTTAGCTGTTTTACTTAATGACAACGGCGTAGGGTCTGCGCTATACTCTAGGCCAATAAATTCAATAATCAATCAATCAGTCATATTATACATATATCAAGCGGTATGTCCCATTTTAAGACTCGTGATGCCTTTGCCGGTGTCAACCCAAAGTCTAAGAGATAATCAGAAAATTTCAAGAGGTATTTCACATTATACAAAGTACCAAGATGAGGTATTTAGAGTCGACATAATTGGGCTCTTCTCTGAAGTTACCACCATAGTGGGATTAGGTCCATCGAATTAGGTTCTCTCCAAAATTACCCTTTAACACATCGCGGCAATAGGGTTTAGGTCTGCTATAATTGGGCTCTACTCCAGAATTACCAGCGCAATGGGATTAGGTCCGCCAAATTAGGCTCTCTCCAAAATTACCCAATTTTTCATATCATAACTCAAGGAGTAACAAAATCAAAGAGACATCCAAACCAAAGTGCTAGTGACGAACCCATGGTGCTTAACAACCTCCATAAACCATTTTAAACACCGGGGACGCACCCAGGGTGTACAAGCCAAAATCATTTCAAACACCGGGGATGCACCCAGGGTGTATAAATCAAAATATTTTTGGAAATGGCAACCAGGGATGTCCTAGACTTAGAATTAAGAAAGACAATCTCAATACAGCATATCCCGACAATGATTTGCACAAATAGACTCCATTATGCCATGATGCAAGTGACAATGTCAATGATGTATGATATGGATCTCAAATACAACCATCTATAACATGGCATCAACTAGCATGGCAAGATTCATGGTATCATTCGCAAAGTATAAGGCACAATTATGTGAAGCACAAGTTACAATTATCAAGATATGACTCAACATGATAGCATAAGTTCTAAATCATCATATATTCTTTTAAAAGCACTAATCAACTAATTCAAACCAATAATCATATAGAACTCAGGTCTCACAACAACGTACTCACACATACATTTAGCAACTTTTAAGGCCAAAAATCAAGTAATAAATTAAAAGGTCCAACAAGGTTTTGGGGTATCTAGATATGGAATCAAGTTATTATTTTGAAACACCATTTAGATAAAAATATTTTCTACAATTTCTATACTTAACACCAAGGCCAAAACCGAAGGAAAAAGAGTGAACAAAACATCCTAAGCAAAAACGGCTCAGCACTTTTCTCAAGATTTTACCAAATGTATGCGTCTGTTGGTCTCGGCTTTGGAGTATCATATCAGGTCCAAATGAGCCTATTTTTGCGTATGTTCTAGTTAAACATATCCCCAACAAGTTTTATATTTAGAGTTAAGGGTAGTTGTTTGGAACAAGTTGGATGTTTTGCCCATTTTAGAAAATAGGTTCTGTCAGCCGCCAAAACTCAATAGAGCCGGTTTTGGACATAGAGTTTGAAACGGTTTTGGGAAATCATCCCAAGGATTTAAGATCTGATTATCGGGTATAAAATACTTACATATGGTAGCTATAATGTTCATGTAGACCACGTTTGAAGTAGGTCACTAAACATAGGGGTATTGAGCTACACAAAAATATGTGATATAAGTGTCCCTTGAAAGCGGAAACTCAATAGATTTTCAAATGATTTTTGACCTATCCAAACTCAATATTTTGGGCTCATTTTTGGTTGGTAGATATATATACATGGTATCTACAACTTTCATGTTTTGACCAAAGTTCGGAGCTCATTTTAAATTAGGGTTTCTAAGTCGGTAGTGTTGACTGGTCAGAAAATGACATACTTTGGTAAAATTACAATATCTCGAGTTCTACTTATGAAAATGAGTTGAAACCAATTTTGGATAAACTATAACACAAAAAGCTAAATCTGGACATAAAGAACATGCTTAGATCAATTTTTTACATTGAGTTATGGAATTCCAAAGTTCAGGGCAGAAACATCTATGTTCTCAAAAATTAAGTCTCTTAGGGTCCGAGTCTTCTATTTATGTTATGTCAAGTTTTTGTTCCATTTTTTTGCATAATTGTGTTTTAGACTTTAATATCAAGGCTCTATAACACTTATAAGTCATCAAACTCAAAAATAACAACATACAACAACATCTCATATCACCCATAAATATAACAGTCCCAAATTTCCAACTACGATGCCTTTTCGGTTTGATTTCGGTTCTCGATTCTTAGAGTGTTTAAAGGGATGTGTTGGGGGATATTTTGAGGGATATTAGACACAAGGTTTATAGGTTTTACTTACTTGTTTAAGATCTCAAGGGATGGTGGCATGGAAGGACTTAGCTTTAGAAAAACTCATTTCCTTGATTTCTCCTTCCTTTCTTCCTTTCTTCCTTTCTTCTTTTCTTCTCCCTCTTTTCTCTCTCAAACTTGTGGAACACCTCAAGAACACTCAAATTTGGTCTCTCTCCTCTCTTGGACGAAAATAATGAAGGGTGAAAGTGGTGTTTGGCTTGGTTTGTAAAAGGAAAGACTAGGGAACTAAAAATTAAATTTTAAGTCCTTTCTTCTTCCAAATCACATGGGTTGATTTGACATGGTGATGGTTTTGAGGGAAAAAAATCAGATTTGGGGAAGCTAAATTCCGCTAGGGATTAGTTTGGGAGACAAAAACCTGACCCTATATCAATCAAGGGGTTTTGCATTGGTTTTCGTGCCTTTTTGTGCAAGAAAATGCTTTAAAAGTTAATTTGATATATCTTTTTAGAGACTTTTTCTATAGAGACCTATTATTTTAGTATGTTTATGATAAATATAGTAGTCCCATCTATTATCATAGTTTTTATAGCAATTGATTAAATAAATGTAGTCTTTTTAAGTCAAATTAACTTATTTTGGCAATATATGACTTTTTTACTTATTTTATTGTGCATAAACTTCAACAATGATTTATTTATTTTTGTTAACCTATAACACTATATTATTATGTATATTACCTATTCAACAAGTATTTAATCATCATAACACTTAATTTAATACATTTCTCATTATTTTAAGCTAAAAAGAAAGCAAAAAGCTACTTTTAGCACTCTTCCCAAGGTGGTCGGCCACTAAGGGGCATTTTTGTCATTTTTAATGTTATTTTATTCTTTTCTACTTAATTGTACTTAAATCTTTGATTTAGGATATCTATATTTCAAATTTTGGATTTTTAAGACTTTTTGCTGTACTATTGGTAAAATGGTCATTTTACCCTACTTATGAGGATTTTTGATTTGTAATCTTATATTTTATGTTATTTTCTTAATATAGAATGTTGAGAGGCTCTTTGGGTGTCAAGATTTTATTGCCTAAGTTTTGAACCTTTTTAGGATTTCTAGGCCGAACTTAAAATTTTCGAGTTGAATTAGGATTTTGAATCTTCTTCGTACTCTATGGCCTCGTGGACTATCTATTACTAATACTAGGGTTTGAGAAGGGTTGTTACAAATATGTTGTTAAGTATCAGTACTAAAAATAGGAAGAAACGAGAACCAAAGCCACCACGAAAAAAGCCCAAACGGGCAGTGGCGACGTAAACTGTGCAACGGGCTATCTTCAGTGGCCATCGAAACCTATTTTTTGAGCTATTTTTGAATCGGGATTTTTACATAAAACTAGTATTTTTTGTGAGCTATTTTTCAGAAAAAATGGCGTCAAGAACGGAGTTCGGGAGTGTTATGGTTGGTATACTGAAAATTATGTTTTTAGTATTTAATTTTATTTTAATAAAATTTATTTTTATTTTATGAGAATCTTAATGAGTAATGTATATAATATCATTTCTTTAATGTTATGCATGGATTTCAATATTCTGTATAGTATTTAATCTGTTGTGTAAAGTATGATTTGCACACAAAAAATCAAATTTTAGGTTCTTACAGAATTTAAGTTTTATGTTCACAGTTTAAATAAAAATAGACATACTATCGGTATGACTATACTACAGAATTTTAGTAGACCTATCTTGATTACGAGAAACAGATAATAGCGTTATCTATTATTCTGACACTCTGTGCTAGTACACTTTGTGTGTATTGAACGGGACACAATTAATTTTATACTGATTATATAAATTAATTATCACCTCAAGATTATTATGAATAGTACTTATACTCTTAATCCTAAAATAATTATTGATTTTCGTATATTTAATATTCGTAATTTTGATTCATTAGAGAGTGCGATCTTATATGAGTCTATATTTTTTGTAAGTTGGATAGCGGTATTATTTATATGGTGAATATTAATTATTGACAGAATCTACGTCTCGAATAATCGGGATTGACATTAAGGAAGTTTATAAGTTTTGATCGGGCCAAACCTTGCAAATGGATTTAATTATCCGGTAGTCAAATAAATTAAGTGAAATGGCTTAAAAATTTTAAAGATGTCTATTAAATTAAATTATCAGTAATTAAATTTAATTGGCGAATATCGAGAATCTTAACATGGAAAGAAATGTTAAGCATTTAATAACAAGAGTTCAATGCAAAATGGTCTTGAGATTATGGGTCAGAGTACAATTATAGTTCTTTAGTGATGTGAACTATAATTTAGTATTTTATAAAAATTACAGAAATCGTTGCAAGGTTTTCAAAATTACAGATACTGCTGTAAAGTTTGCTTAATTGCAAAAATTACTAGATGAGTATCTATATCACACTAGAAGTATGATTCATAATTACTCCATAAGTCCCTACTATAGCCCTATAAATATGCCAGTAGACTGAGCCACATCCATAACTTGTCTTTAAGACTAAAGTTGATCAATTTCTACCGGTATAAGTTCTCGATAGATTATAGCCCACACTTCATTTAAAAATCGCATAAAAAAATACAGTAGAAAGTCTTAAGGGAGCTTCAAATGGGAATCAAATCGCAGTTGAAGAATCGACTGGTAAAAATGTATTCTTCTAAATTAATTGAGGTTGCACGAGTTTTATTTTTGATCGTTCGACGTCAAAAGTTTTATCTAGAGCCTGTTTTGTCATTTGTCCGTCCAGTTCCTTTTTACTAAAAATCGTTTACAAAAATAATGATCTTAACAGTTTTGCCTTCAACAATTGGTATCAAAGCCGTTTTATTTTTTATTTATGATTTATCGGGACTGGATAGTTTTAGAACTATGCTAACTTTATTTTGTAAGCATTCTAATTCTGATTTTATGATCATCTATTTATTCATGTTTGATTGAATAGTTTGAATGATGATTTAATTTTTAATCACGAATGTTGACCGTGATAGATTAAGTTTTTTTCTATAATCGAATGTGAGTTTACAGGACATAGGATCGATGTAATAGCTAGTTTTATATTTTTAAATGTCTATTTAGATTATTTAAGAGCATATTAAATATCTAAGAACATGAAGAATAGACGGCGGTACCAGCGGTGGTTTTGGGTTTTTACAGGTCACGGATCGCGGTATGTTTTTAACGATTTTAAACAACTTTTTGATGAGTTTTTTGCAGTATTTATGCATTAAAAATAGCAGCAAAAATAAGTCAAAAACAGCAAAAACAGCCCACCACCGACGACTTTGCCGATGACGGTTGGGTAGCGATTTTGATGTTTTTTCGGGTAGTTTCTGGGATTATTTTTTGAGTAGTATTTTAGGCATAAAATAGCAATAAACATACTTTAAAAAACTGTCAAAAATAGTTAAAAAATTGGGCCAAAACAGTGGAGAAAAAACCAGGCGACGGCAGTTTGCCAATGGCGGCAATGGCAGCTTTTGGGTTGATTTTCGAGGTTTTTTTGGACTATTTTTTAGGCATTCTTTGAAGTAACGGGTTGTTGAATGTTTGAATTATTTTTTCAAAAAAAATGAGCAAAATGCCCATCGAAAAAAGCCCAAACAGTGGGTTGATTGGGGCGGCGACACAGTAGTCCGGCGACGACAGTTTTCAGGTTATTTTTTGGCTATTTTCTGTGCAGTTTTTGAGTTGATTTTTTGACAAAAAAATACTATTTTTTGAGATCTAATTTTTAGTATAAAAAGTGTCAAAAACGAAGCACCGAGGTGGCGGCAAAAGTCGCCTAAAACTAGCGGTAAAATGTGGCAGCGGCGGCGCAGTGGTAGCCGGCGATGGTGAGCTGTCTCGGCTCGACTTTTCTGATGTGTTTTGATACTTATATGATATATCTGTATATATCGAAGTGTATCAAAAAATTCTGATGCAATCTATCTACAAGAATCAGACAAGAACAATGATCATTACAGCCTATTTTCAACAGGAGACTGAAACGCTATAACATTTCACTTTGATCATAAAATTAGGATACATGCATATCGTGTTTATAAATATATGAATTGCGTCGATGTTGCATATCTGTTTTTTTTATCCTATTAATTTAATTAGTTCAGAAAATTCGATTTTAATTAAAATATTTTGTAATGAAAAATAAAATTAAGTTTTTTTAATTAATTAATTTTAATTAAAT
>JAOTRH010182210.1:0-11964 GCA_034768845.1 Heliamphora exappendiculata | reverse complement strand
AAAGGATGTTGGGCTTATCACAAGTAAAGTATATCGATAATATCCTTACTCGTTTTAGCATGCAGGATTCCAAGAAAGAGTTTCTCCCTTTCAGGCATGGAATCACTCTATCCAATAATTAGTGTCCTAGGACACCTAATGAGATAGAGAGAATGAAGGCAGTTCTTTATGCTTCGGCAGTAGGAATCCCCATGTATGCTATGCTTTGCACTAAACATGACATCTGCTTCGTCGCTGGCATGGTTAGCAGATATCAGTTTAACCCAGGACAAGAGTATTAGACTGCGGTAAATAATATAATCAAGTATCTAAAAATGACATAGGATTATATGTTAGTTTACCAGGTAGACAGTCTAGTACCTTTGGGTGCACATACTCGAATTTTCAGTCAGACATAGAGCTTGTATCAGGAGACAATCTTGCAGATTATTTACAAAGAACTTATCGAGTAAAACTTTTGATAATCATGTAGAGGGCATATGAGCCAGATGTATAGCAGCATGATTTTGAGTATATAAGTGGGAGATTATTATGGTTGGTATACTGAAAATTATGTTTTTAGTATTTAATTTTATTTTAATACAATTTTAATTTTTTATTTTATGAGAATCTTTATGAGCAATGTATGTGTATTATTTTCTTAATGATATGCATGGATATCCGATATTCTGTATAATATTTAATCTGGTGTGTATAGTACGGCTTGCACACAGAATATCAGATTTTAGGTTCTTACAGAATATAAGTTTTATGTTCACATTTTAGATGAAAATGGACATACCATCGGTACGACTGTGCCACAAAGTTTTAATAGGCCTGTCTTGGTTATGGGGAACAGATAATAGTGTCGTCTATTGTTCTGACTCTCTGTGCCAGTACACTTTGTGTGTATTGAACGGGACATTTGGGGTAATTAATTTTGTATTGACTACTGACCAAATAAATTAATTCACACCCTAAGGTTATTATGAATAGTACTTATCCTCTTAATCCTGAAATAATTATTGATTTGTGTATATTTAATATTCGCTGTTTTGATTCATCAGATGGTGCAATCTTATATGGGTCTATATTCCCAGTGAATTGGATAGCGGTATTATTTATATGATAAATATTAATTATTAACGGAATTCACGTCCTGATTGATCGGGATTGACGATACCCCCATAAGGATAATTATAAGTTTGACATGGTCAAACCCTACAGGTGGGTTTAATTATTCGGCGGTTAAATAAGTTAAGCAGAAGGGCTTAAGAAATATCAAGATACCAATTAAATTAAATTGTCAGTAATTAAATTTAATTGGCAAGTATCAAAAATCTTAACGTGGGGAGAAATGGTAAGCATTTAATAACATGAGCTCAATGCAATAAGGTCTTGAGATTATGAGTCAGAGTGAATTTATAGTTCTTCAGTTGTGTGAACTGTAATTCAGTGTTTTATGAAAATTACAGAAATCGCTGCTGGTTTTTCATAAATGCAAATACCGCTATGCGTCTTTTTTTAATTGCAAAAATCGCTGATAGGTGTTTGTGTTCCATTGGAAGTCTAACTCATAATTTCTCCACATGTCCCTACTGTAGCCCTATATATACGCGGGTAGACTGAACCAGTTAGAGATTGGTAGTTCATATATCATATATTAGAGATATCATATTTTGTCTTTCAAGACGAAAGATAACATAATTTTTCTAGTACGAGTTCTCGGAAGTTTGTAGCCCACACTGCATTCGATGATCGCGTAAGGGAATACAATAGAAGATCTGACTGGAGCTTCAACTCGAAATCAAATCGTAGTTGAAGATTAGATCTACAAAAGGTATTCTTCTAAATTAACTTTGGTTGCACCGGTTTATTTTTGATCGTTCGACGTCAAAATTTTTATTTGGAGCCTGTTTCGGCGTTTGCCCGTCCAGTTAATTTTTTACCGAAAATCGTTTTCAAAAATAATGATCTTGCAGTATTGCCTCCAGTACTAAGGTCACCTGTAGGACAGAATCTGTCAATGATTCAGAGTCTGTCAAGACAGTCATCCTGTGTCAGAAAAGAGGCCTCCATCGTAGATAGACCACAAAGCTGCATCACCTGCTAACAGGTTGAAAGGAAGAAAGTGGAAACCACAATGGAGTCTCGAGGGACCAAATCCAAAATGGCAGCAAACTCTCCACAGTGGGGCATGGCTCTTTAAGGCCGAACCAGAAGACGTGGGATTACGGGTCCCACAGCTGAGCAACTGCTTTTAGCAAGGGCTCGTCAATCTTTATGGCCATGAGAGGAAATAAGAAGTTGATACCGAAAGGGGCAAAATTTAAACGTTCGACACGAGAGAATGCCTCAATCCATGAAGAAATGAGATTAGCCATCTGGGTCAGAACAATAGAAAATGGGGCCTCCACGGCTGTATTTATAAGGCAGGAAAAGACGAAAAATCAAAATTTCGAAAAAAAGTACATTTAATGTGACAACCGCCACTTCGGAGTTGGCGACCTCCAACTTTGAAAAGTATAGTACAGTGACATCAACCCTTTGACTATGCGACCACCAGATTATAATTGGCAACCGTAATGTCAGTCTCTTGGGAAGTGGCGACCGTCATGCTATATTATGGCGTAATTCGTGAATATTATTATTCATAATAAAAATATTCAATTAGAAAATCGTTTAAAATTTTTTAACTGGATTTGGATAGAAGTCTTATCTAAACAGATTCTAATTGAAATCTCATCTAAATGGATTTTGATAGAAATTCTAATTATAATAAAATTAAATATATTCTTAATTATATCCACACATTTTTTTTTATATTCAAATGCTTCCCCTTTTCTCAAATCATATTCTCTATATATTTCAACGCCTTTTCTTATTGTCCTCTTAAATTTTATCAAAGTAATATAATCTGCTCTTTTTCTGTATATTTTTTAAAAACTTTTCACATAATATTTTGTTTTTCTATAATATTTTGCAAACTTCGGATTTTTCAAGTGAATATATCCTAGTCACTTAAACTCCCTAATCATCCAATTAAATTC
Source organism: Heliamphora exappendiculata (assembly GCA_034768845.1). NCBI lineage: Eukaryota > Viridiplantae > Streptophyta > Magnoliopsida > Ericales > Sarraceniaceae > Heliamphora > Heliamphora exappendiculata. Next base: position 8,935 of record JAOTRH010182210.1, on the reverse strand, counting down.
ATAAAATTTTATTAGTCAAAAATAAAAAATTTTACATAATAAATCTATACCTTTACTATTATATAAAACAGAACATTCCGTATTCTTAACTTTCAAACTCTTATTCTAAATTTTTAAGAATTTCTAATTTTTTAAATACTTAAAAATATGATTGACCGATGATAAAACCTATTAAATTTGTTTATAATAAATTTGGATAAAATCTAAAACTCGATTTGCTTATCTAATTTATTGGTGAAAAAGATAAATTTGGATGAAACTTAAAATCCCTGCATACTTATCTAATTCATTGGCGATAAGCTTATTTAATTTTATAAGCCTATCCTTTCATGCCTAACAAGATAAATTTAATTTTATCTCACGACAAGAAGTTTTTGTGAATAAAAATGGATGATCGATCATCTTAATCACCATACTAATGAATAGTATAGATAAATATGTATCTCATTTATGTTTCTTTAATATAAATATTGACAAATTTTATTATTTTTATAGGATGGATCGAATAACTATTATATCACACAATTTGAACCAATCAAATTGTGTTACATTATTTTTAAGTATAAAAATTTTATGAGGAGGCTTGACAGCTAAGTAGTTTTATATTTTTTTATAACCACTCAGGTGGTTTGCGATTCAAGTCTTCCTACTCTCCTCCCCTTCTCTCTCCTCCTCTTTATACTCTCAATAAAAAAAAAGTACAAAGAATTTATATTTTTTTAAGTGTAAACTTTCTACGTTGTTGACTCTAAATTTAGAAAAGTAAAAATAAAATGTGTATTAAGTAGTGAAAGCCAGCACATAAAGAAAATATATGTTAGATTCTTATGTAAATGAATCTAAATATGTTATGTATTTTATTGATTTAACTAATTAAACAACAACTATTAATAGAATAGAATCATATAAAAGTATTTATGTGGGATTCAACTAAATTATAGCATAACATAAAATTTAGTTTCCTTTAATTTAATTCTTTGACAGATACTCCCACCATTCATTATTTTCTCATTTTTTCTAACACCCAAAATAAATAAATAAAAATTATTTGATATCTTTTATTATTTTTTTGGGAAAAAAAATTCCAAACTTTTACTGCTACATGACTAATATATATATAGATGTATTTGTACTTATTTGTTGATTCATGTTTCTTTTTTAAAACTGCTACATGACTAACTTAAAAAAATTCAAGTTTTTTTTAATTCTTTATTCCCAACAAATAATGTGACACAATTTGGACTGACTTAATAAATTTATATATATATATATACAATCTAGCAGTGATCCTGTGCTATGCACGATCAAAAATATTTAAAATTTAAAAAATCTCAAGCAAAAATTTTAAAAAAACATTAAAAATAACAAATTATGTAGTATTTATTTATGCGGATATTATTAATAAATAAAAAAAGGCTAAATAGTAAATAAAGTTTCATCATGGCTATACAGTTTTGTAAATTTTACTAATTTTTATATGTTTTGAGCAATATTTGTTTGTTATTTGACACCAATAATGAACTATTCCAATATTTGAAGTATTTACATCTTTAGAAGATAAATAACCAATTTTTTTAGACCAATTATTTAGCAAATAAATTGTGTAATAATTAAAAAATATGTTATTAGTCATGTCTCTAACAGACATACATATGGATAACATAATTAGTGAATATTTATGTTCAAAATATTGAAATAAAATAAATTTCAAATGATGGTAATTTAGACAAATGATAAAATTGAAACACATAATTATTCATATTTAAAGATTATATCATTAGGATAATATTATAATAGGATAGAAATCTCAATATTTATTAAATCAAGAAAAATTAGGATTAATCAACTAATTTAAAACTTCATTAGAAATAATTTTGAAATTTTAGTAGAAATTAATTTCAAATTTATTTGGATTAGATTGTGCTTGAATAAATTCCAAAGTTTGAAAAAGAAATACCAAGATAAATTTGAAAAGTAGTTTGAAAGGGAAACAATTAATTTTAGTAAGAATAAATTAAAATTTTATTAGGATAATATTCTATCAAGATAAATTTCAAATTCTGATGAAGTTTAAAATTTGAAATAAGTCATATCAGGATAAATTTTAAAAATATTATAGTTAAAAATATATCATGATATGTTCTTAAACTTTGAAAAAAATAGTAATTTAGACCAATAAAATTATGATACATAATTAATGAATTAAAAAAATGTAAAGTCTACAAAACTAAAATAGGATTTTGAATTTTTAAAAACCAACAACATTTTATTTGATATAATAGTATTGATATATTAAAAAATTTATTAAAATAAGATTATATCATAATATATTTTTTTTTCATTTTACCTTTTTGCTAGTTGTTAATTAGCTTAAAAAATTTTTTTTTAATTATATTTTTAGCTAAAAAGTAAAAATGAACTCAAAATAAGCTGTTGAAAACTTAACTTTTAAATTAATTTTTTTAAATTAATTGTTTAGATAAAAAATTAAATTTTTTTATTTTTTATTTAAAATAAATAATTTTACTTTTGTATATAGTTGAATTCATTGGAGCTCATCCTCTGGCCTTTGCAACGAAGCTTACTAATCCATAGAAGATAAAAAAAGAATAGAAAAAGAAAATAAAAAATTATATTTACCTTTCCTTAAATTTAAATTTATTATAAATTTTTTTAATAATTTCTGAAATTACATTGTCTGTTAACTCAAAATAATATTTTATTATTTTACCATTGTAATTAATTAAAATTCCCAAATCTTCCCACACTCATCTTCTTTACCGAATCACAACCAACAACCGTTGTGGACGGTGTCGGTGATGTGGGAGATAAAAGCTCGGAAGGCTGGGGTGGCAATGGGCGGCTGGGATTGGGCGGCGCCGTCGGTGGGGGCGGTGGTTTGGAGTTTTCATGAGTCCCTCTGCTTTATCTCGTCACCAAAGTTAACACTCAAATCCCCCCATCTCTGTGTGTGTGTGTGTGTGTGTGTTTGTTTTTATTTTCTCTCTCTAAAAGCTTCTTCATTTGTTGATGGAGCCGTCGAAGGAAGGGCACTACAGGGGAGTGAGAAGAGAGGCCGTGGGGGCATTATGCAGCCGAGATACAAGACCCATGGAAGAAAACTAGGGTTTGGTTGGGCACATTCGACACTCCAGTGGAGGCAGCTCTGGGCTACGACGATGCGGCCCGGTCGCTGCGAGGTGCCAAGGCCAAGACCAACTTTCCAGCGCCGTCCCCGGGGCTTTCTCTGGACCTAAACACCCCTCTTCCCCAGCCCCTTTTGTCTTAAATTGTGTGTGATGCTGTGTGTGTTATTAAAAAAAAACCACCGTCTTCTTTTTCTCTCTGTGTGTGTGTTGTGTGTGTAATCTCTCCTCCCTCTGTCTGTCTCTCTCTCTCTCTCTCTCTCTCTCTCTATTAGACGACAAAGACGACAACGCACAGATGAAGGACAAAAAGAAATTTCTTTCCGATTGAAACAACAAAAAATCCAAAAAACCTAATTTTTTTTTCAATCTTTACTTGTTCATCTCCTCGGCTCCTCTATTTTTCCTTCAAATAATTCTTAGGGTTTCAAAAAAACCCAAAAAACCCTACAAAGCTCCGACCTGTTATTTCGGGATGGTGAGACATGTTTCTATCATGGTTTTCCTTGTTTCGATTACCCATCAATTACAAGTCTCTTAAATTGGAGTTCACGGTAAGTGCCGATTTCTGGTGGTGGTGGTGGTAGTTTATGGTGGAGTTCACTTTTTTGGTGGTGGGTGGCTGTGAATTTGCAAGCAATTAAATTCATTGTATCACAAGCAATTAAATTCATTGTAAGGGGCGTGTGCGAGAGAGATAATCAATTAATTCTTCGATGAAGTTAGGTAGGGTAAAATAGAAAAAAAAATAAAATATTTAATAATAAAATTAATTTTCTAATTAATAAAAAAATTAAAATAAAATTTTAATTAGTATGAAATCTCATTTTTACTAATTGTATTTAGTTAAATTCTAGTCACAATTTGACTATTTTATAAAGTTTTATTTTTAAATTTTTTAATAAATTTGAACTATTACGTCTCTATTTAAAATTTTACTAATAAATAATAGAAACATGAGAATATTAAAATATGTGAATATTTATATATTTAAAAATTGAGAATAAAATATGTGAATATTTATATATTTAAAAATTGAGAATATTATCATGATAAATTTTTAAAACATTATCATTTTTTAAATATTAGTACATTTACAACTTAAAAAATAAAGACTTTTTTATGATTATTGTTTTTATTTTCAAAAAAGATAATATTAAGATTATATTATTCATTTTACATGAAATCTACATTACTAAAATATGTAATTTTTTTAAATTCCTACATCATTAACTATAAAAATTCTCATATATAATAACATAATGGAACATTTATCATTTTTTTAAAATAATAACAATACCATAATAGAACATTTTATTTTAGAAAAATTTAAACATTACTATAATAAAATAAATCATTTCATTTTGAAAGATACTAACAATGATAAAAATTAAAATATTATCATAATAAAATAAATTATTTCATAATGAAACAAATCATTTTATTTCCGTAATTATACATTTATATTAGAAATGGTAACTTAGTTATAGGCAAAGTATTATGAGTCATTGTACTTTATTTAATTAGCGCGGGATGAATACCAAATAAAAAAGATGGCAATTTGAAACATTCATCTTAAAATAGAATTTCTGGGCTTAAAAATTTTGAATTAGAATTTAACTACAAGTAATTCATAAAAATGGTACTTTGGGCTAAATCATCCTAAAATAAGATATAAAAATAAAACAAAAGAAAGAACAGTGTAATTTTATAAACCACAATGAAAATTCCTGTAGTAAATTTAAATTTCAAGAGAAGTAAGTATAATTATTCTATAAAAAATTTTTTTTAAAAATTAAAAGAAAAAAAAAAAATAATAATAATAAATATAATCAAATGTTACCTACTCTATATATACTAAAAGATAACCTGAATATCTCATACTTCTAAAAAGAATTCTATCCTACTAAAGCAAGTATTATTTTGTAAAAATATACTAAAATTCGTAATATTAAATAGAAGCATAATTTATGTGAGTTATAACATTTCAAGCACTAAAATAATAATTTTTGGTGTTACCTTAAGTTAGGTCAATATCCTGATAATTAAATTTTGAGTGTTTATTTTTTTTTTCAAGCTGTATTGGCACGTTGATGTCCAATACTTTCCGAATACACTCAAAGCTACAGAATATTTCCTTCTAAAGTCTAATTTGATTCTTGCAATGAAATAAAATAAGTTTTTGCACAAAATTAATTATATTAGAATGAATTATTATGAAAAGAATGCAATAATGTCTATATTAATATAAAATATATATATTAGACCAAGAAAAATTTTCAATCCAATCCACACACCCCTACTATTTTGAAAATGATAATCATTACTCAATGAATGAACGATTAAAAAAAAGAAAAAAAGATCGAGATAAGCTCTAATTTTAAAAGAGTACTAAAAATTTAAAATAAGTCTTTTTGTTCAACTATAAAATTTTCAATTAGCTCTCTATATAAAGTATATTGACTAAAACAACTACTTAATAAATATTGTTAATACTCCAATGAGCTCTCTATTTCACTAGTTATTTTATATTTTCCAGTTTTAGCTAATTTAATTTAGATAGTAATTAGAGGCTAGTTAAATTAAATTACCAATAAAAATATATAGCATCATTAGTCACATTACAAATTACGTGTTAATGTTTTTTTTATATACTTTATCTTGTTAAAATAACTAGTTGTGTTGGAATAAATATATATAAAAAGTAATTTGGTAAAGCTAAAGATTATATTTTCTTAGTATACTTTACCTAGACAAAATAATTATTAGTGTTGGAGATATTTCTTAAGCTTATTAAAATATATATTTAATAAGATGATTAAATAATATATATTGTCTTATTGATTTAAATTATGCATCTCATTATTAAATGTATACTAAACTTAACAATTATAACTTATAAAATATTTTTTTAAGAATTAAACCTTTGGTGATTGTACTCTTAGTACATATCATGTACAGGTCATTGATAACTCCCTCAAATTATAAGATAGCAACTACCCATTTAATTAAGAAAGGTTTGTAAATATGTTAACTTATAGAATATTATCAATTTTGGGTAGAGTTTTATGACTTAAACCGCTTATCTTGTATTATTTGAAGAGTATATTATTTATATAAAAAAGTTTATCATATATCAATAATAGCTTGATCAATCATATTTTACTTTTAAAAATAAATTGTAAGTACGATTTTAAGAAATAATTAGTAGACAAATATACGTGATCACTGAATGTTTGATAAATTTAAGATTTTGTAAAAATAATCTACAGACAAGCACTATAAAATAAACAATTTCGGTAATGAAAACATGTTCCGGAAAATAGAGCACGGATTCAAAGGCATAACAAAATTTGTAATGTTTCAAAATAGTATTGTTTTTTTTTTTTTCATATATATTTTATAATCTGAATCTTTTATATGGTAGATTTCATCGATTACATTGTTCACACTAAAAAAATTAGATTTAGTAGTCGTTGTTAGTCACACGATTCGATCACAGTTATTTAGTTTAATTGAAATCTGATTTCAAAGTGCCTTAGTACTTGAAAACCGTTCTTAAATTCAAATGGAAATTCTGGTCTCCAAATACAACCTAAAAGGGTGCATATTATTGTTTTTTCTCCCTTTTTTTGGGTTCCTTTTGATTAATTTCATGATAAGACTAACGGCCCCATTTGGCTTGGGTCATTAATTTGGAAAGGAAAAAAACGGCCAACAATATACTATCTGTGTTATTAATTTTTTTGACCTATTATTATTTAAATAAATTACTTTAATAGGGTATTGCTTTTAAAATTTGTTCTAATAAAAACATAAAAACATATAATAATTTGAAAAAATAATGACCCAAGCCAAATGGGCCGTTCGTCTTCTCCATCCTTCTTCTCTTCATCTGCTTAAACTGGAAAAATTGTCTATTAAAAGAGAAATTTTTCAATCATTCTTTTATTTTAACAAAATTTTGTATTGAAAAATTTTTCAATAAGAAGAAAAAAATTTTAATTGCTATCTTATTTTTTGACAAAAAATACTATTATGAGAAATTTTTTTGTCAAATTTAAACTGAAAAAAATTTTAATTAAAAGAAAAAAATTCTCAGTTAGAGAGAAAAGAGAGAACTAAGGATAAAGACGGGAATGAGGTTGCTGTGAGAAGATGATGATGAGGTTGCTATGATAGGGGCTAGGGTTTTGATATTTGTCATTTGTTACGGCATATTGAGTATAACAATATAAAATAAAATATAATTTTAAATAAATTTGAGATATGATTATCCTTCTACAAAATTTGTAAAATCCAATATATATATATATAATTAATCAATTAAAATTTAAATCAAAATAATAATAATTAAATTAGTATGAATTATAATTAATAAAGAAAAAAAGAAAAAAATATAAAACATCTCGTTAATCAAATTACAAAGTGTATTATTGCACAGTGAATTTATTACAACAGGAATTTATTATACCTAGTTGTTTCACATTGCCAGTACGCATAGAGAAGAAAATAATTTATTACACACTGAATTTATTATGAGTTAGGCTTCTATGTATTTGTTAGTGTAATTATATGGTCATTTTAAAGTTTTATATGACAAGTTTACGAGGTACTCTTATTTAATATGGTGATGATAAATTTTATAATAAAAATATGATAACTCATTTTTATTGAATGGTTAAAAGATAAAAAGTGATCTATATTGTATAGATTATGATCATTTATTTGTTAAAAATACCAATAATTTCTCTTTTTTCTTGCACGAAAAGTGTAACAAATACGAAAAATTATTAAATACACATATAAATTTATCTATTGTCAATAAATACCAATAGATAAATTTATTTGTTAAAAGTTTATCTATTATTAATAAATTTTAACAGATAAATTTATCTATTGTTTTAAATTAATTAAACAATAGATAGAAAAAGATGGCCTATGAATGATTCCTTCCGGAGAGAGAGAGAGAGAGAGAGAACATAACTAAAATCACACAATTCATCGTCATTGGCATCTTCACTGGAGTCAACGACTACTTCCGCCCCAATCATCGCAAACAATCCAATATCAAAATCGAACTAAACGAAATGTACAGATTTCCAACAAAAGCATACTTAAAGATCTAACAGAATATAACACCACCAAACACAAAAACAGAATAGTTTATAAGTTCAAGCGAATCTCAGAATTCATATGGACGTAAAAAGAAGAACCAGAAAGATATTTAAGTCGGCCAACACTCACCTGGACCAAATTGCAGAGAATGAGAGAGAAAAAGCTACTGTGTGATTAAAGAAAGATGGAGTTCGAGTGTTTCTTTGGGAGTAGCATTTTTTATAAGGATAATTTTATCTATAAAATTATCAAGTATTAAATTAGAAGATTTTAAACTTTAAAACTTCTTAAATAATAAAAAATAAATGAGCTGCAAATAGTACGTGGTGTGCAAATTGTTACACATTAAGGAAGGTTTGGGAGGAAAGTTTATGGTGAATGTTTTTTTGTTTCCTTTCATGTTTATGTATATATATATTATTGTTATACAAGTTTTTTTTAAATAATAATAAAATAAAAATAAAAGGTTTTGGGACTCATAGCATCAGTGTTGCTGCTTGTGGAATATATATAAATATACAATATATATAGTTATAGATATTAATAATAATAATACCAATCAAATTGGGATCAAACTTGAAAAAAAATTTGAAGAACGCAGCAATTAAGTATGTGTGTATATATATATATATATATATATATACATGTATATATTGTATGTGTGTGTGGGG
>JAOTRH010182199.1:0-11964 GCA_034768845.1 Heliamphora exappendiculata | reverse complement strand
TTTTCAATCCATGGAATTAAGGTGGTAGAAAAAAATCCTTGCGTCCTCTCGTAACCAGCTATCAAAATCTGCAGACTTAGAATCTGGGGGGTCATCCTTCAAGAACCTCTCCTTCCCTTGGTCCCTAACGATCATTAAGACCGTCTTTCTTCACATTGAAAAGTTAGTACCATTAAGTTTTTCATCCACAAGTCGTGAGGATAAAGAAATAATCTCTGTAACACTACTATGTGAGCCTTTGGAGAGGCTAGATCTACTGGATGGGGTTCCCTCAGTCATTGCAATACGTCACAAGAATCAATAAATAAATCCTCTGAAGACAGCCAAGAGAACAGTAACCGAAGGTCAGTTAAGGCTGGAACAGTAGCCGAACAGGAACAGACAACAGTCGTCGACCCCTTTAGAAAACAGTAACCCCATCGTCGACTCCTTTGAAATAGACCAGAGCCGTCGTCGACCCTTTCCGAAGACAGCAACCGCGTCGTCGAACCTTTTTAAAGGAAGCAGAAGCACTGTCGACCCCTATAGAACAAACCCTAGATTCCGTCAGTCCTTTTCGAGCAAACCATAAAGTGCGTTGAACCCTTGCCGACCACAAAAACTCCTCGTCGAACCCTTGCCGACCACCGAAAACTCCAGCTGAATCGTCGCCAACAACCGAAAACTCCAGTTCAACCCTCGCCGACCACCGAAAGCTCCATCCAAACCCTTGCCGGCCACCGAAAGCTCCATCCAAACCCTTGCCGGCCACCGAAAGCTCCATCCAAACCCTTGCCGACCACCGAAACCCCAAGGGCAGGGCTTGCCGATGCTGGAACAGCAAGGACGAGCCTTGTCGACCACCAAAACCCAACGGACAGGACTTGCCGACTCCGGAACTACAAAACAGGTTAGGGTTTTGCTTAACCTGGCTTTGATACCATGTAAAGAAAGAATAATAGATTATCAGAAGGCTTAATCTCTCAATTAGAGAGTTCCACTGTATATAATAATTACAAGAATACAGCAAAATTCTAATGGGCTCTTATAGCTAACGGGCCTATCTATAGGTATTATATGCATACATCTCATAATACCACTTACAAGTTCATTCAAATATTTGGGGTCCTTGTCGTGTCACTTCTAAGTTGGGATTTCAGTATTTTGTTACTTTTGTGGATGATTGTACTAGAGTTACCTGACTTTATTTAATGAAAGATCATTCAGAATTATTTTCTATCTTTTGTACCTTTTGTGCTGAAATTCAAACTTAGTTTAATACTAAAGTTCGTATTTTGCGCAATGATAATGCTAGAGAAAATTTTCCCATTTCTTTAGTACCTTCATGATTCAATTTGGCATCCTTCATCAATCATCTTGCTCTCACACTCCACAACAAAATGGAGTAGACGAACGCAAAAATCGACATTTGATTGAAGTTGCATGAACCCTCTTAATTCAAATGAATGTTTCCAAATCTTTTTGGAGTGATACTATCTTAACCACTTGTTACTTAATTAATTGTATGCCCTCATCTGTGCTTAAGGGATAGAGTCCTCACTCTATTCTCTTTTCACATGATCCGTTGTTTGTTTACCCCCTGGCATCTTTGGTTGTGTTTGTTTTGCCCATCAACTTGCTCCAGGTCGTGACAAGTTTGATCCTCGAGCTCTTAAATGTATTTTCTTAGGTTACTCTCGTACTCAGCAAGGTTATCGGTGTTATAGTCATGATCTTCATAAGTTTTTTGTCTATCGTGATGTGCCTTTCTTTGAGTCTACCCCATATTATTCTGAGCGCCTCCCTGCAGATGGTTTGGTCTGTGATCTTCCCCTTCTCGTCCCTATTCCTCTTTCCTTTAGTCCACTATTATCATCCAGTACTGTTATTGAATGTTTAAGTCGTCCTGACCTGCAGGTTTACACTCGTCGCACTCATATCGAGTCGACCCCACCTCTCTACTACTCTTCCCGCCACCAGATCACCCTCGTTCTCCACCATCTGCAATTGATTTTCCAATTGCCGTTCGCAAGGGTAAGTGATCTTGTACTTTCCATCATATTTCTAATTTTCTTTCTTATGATTGTTTATCCCTTTTCTATCACTCGTTTGTTGCCGCATTGTTGTCTATTCCTCTTCTTAAGTCTTATACAGATGCTCTATCTCATTCTGGTTGGAAGAATGCAATGGAAGAAGAAATACTTGCCTTAAAGCATAATGATACACGGGATTTAGTGCCTCTTCCTTCGGGCAAATCAGTAGTCGGATGTAGATGGGTGTATGCCGTTAAAGTTCTTTCTGATAGTATTGTTGACAGACTCAAGGCTCGCCTTGTGGCAAAGGGATATACACAAGTGTATGGCATTGATTACTCTAAAGCATTCTCATCAGTGGCAAAAATTTCTTTTGTTCGTCTATTCATATCCCTTGTTGCCGCGTTTGACTGGCCTTTACATCAGCTCGATGTAAAAAATGCCTTCTTACATGGTGATCTCTAGGAAGAGATCTATATGGCGCAACCTCATGGCGCAACCTCTAGATTTTATTGCTCATGGGGAGTTATGTTTGGTTTGTCGTTTGAAGAAGTCATTATATGGGTTCAAACAATCTCCTCGTGTATCGTTTGGTAGGCTTATCGATACTGTGACTAGTTTTGGTCTTCAAAGATGTGGTATTGATCATTCCATTTTCTAGACATATTAGAGCGGGCAAGATACTGCGAATGTGTATGTGGATAACATTGTAATAACTGGTGATAACTTTAATGGTATTGAGGAATTAAAATTGTTTCTACAAGCTAAATTTCATACTAGAGATATGGGAAGGTTGAAATATCTTTTGGGTATTGAAGTGACTAAATCACACTAGGGCATCTTATTGTCTCAAAGAAAATATATTCTTAATTTATTGAGTGAAACACAAATGTTATGGTCCAAACTTATTGACACACCTATAGACTCCAACACAAAATTAGTTGCAGATCAAGGTGAGTTAGGAGATCCAGGACAATACCGATGCTTGGTTGGAAAGTTAAATTATTTGACTGTTATCAGACCAAACATTTCTTTTGCAGTCAGTGTTGTTAGTCAGTTTTTAGATGCCCCACGAGCTTGTCATTAGGCTGTCATTGTATGTATTCTAAAATATCTTAAAAGTGCACCAGGTGTGGTTTATTATATCAGAATTATGGTCATACTCGTATTGAGGGTTATACGGATGTATATTGAGCTGGTTCTCCATCTGATAGAAGGTCAACTACTGGCTATTGTGTATTTGTTGGAGGTAATTTGGTCTCATGAAAAAACAAGAAATAGATTGTTATTGCTCGCTCTAGTGCTGATTCCGAATATAGAGTTATGGCATATACCACTTGTGAGTTGATTTGGTTAGAACATATGCCAGAGAAACTTGAATTTCAACATTCTCATCCTATGAATTTGTTATGTGATAATTAAGCAGCAGTTCACATCGCATCTAATACAGTATTTTATGAGATAACCAAACATATTGAGATCGATTGTCACTTTATTCGAGAAAAGTTGTTACAAAATGTGATTCGTACAAGCTACGTGAAGTCAACGGATCAGTTAGCAGATTTATTCACCAAATTTTTGTGTGGTTCATGAATGAAATATATTTGTACCAAACTTGGTACACATGATAAATATGTACCAGCTTAAAGGGGAGTGTTAAGGGTTATTAATGTAACTTGATAATATTTGGTTTAATATAAATAGTTAGAGGAACTAATCTTTTAGGTTAAGCTATCTTATTCTTTCAATATGTCAAATTAACAGTATTATTTGTAATATTATTTTCTCCTAAATGTATTAGATCTGAAGTAGAAAGAAAAGACACAACTAAGCTCTCTCATTCTTTCAATTTGTCAAATTAACAGTATTACTTATAATATTATTTTCTCCTTAATGTATTAGATCTGAAGTAGAAGGAAAAGACACAACAGGACTCACGTTCTTTGAATTTTTAGATTTTCTCATAGAACGGTCTATCATCCACTTCGGTTGGTGCTTCAATTCATGTCAACAATGTAAATATTGAAATGGACAACTCAACAATTCCTCGTACAACTCTTTTGCTTGAAATATCTTAGAAGTATATAAAATAATATGATTATGAAACCACCTTGTTGCCTTCTTGCAACATTCCTCTACATTCTTGCAACCCCTTTAACAGATAGTTCATACCCTCCATAGCCTAGTTGCAATCGGGATAGCCATCATTAGTATCATTCCTTCTCTTTAACTCTTATACAGTTAGTGAGAAGTCTTTTTTTCAAAACAATCCTACAGAACCCCTTAATGCTGTTGTTGGATTTTCAGTTTCCAAAGTTGTTTCCATTTACTGGTAATCTCCTCTTGATCAGTAATAATATCATAAGCAGCTGTAGAGGAAAAACTACCACTACATGACCCTTTTCAGTGAGAGAAATCAAAAATTTATTCTCAATGTTTAACCCTCTGGGGAGGACATTGGTGTAATATGCATTTTTTTGAGAATTTATCTATACAAATAAAATATAACAAATAATCAATTTATCATTATAATTTAATTATCAAATTGGCCCAAATTAAATTAGAATTAAATTAAGCTCAAATTAGCTATCTAATTAAACCTTAGGCCCAAACTGAGCCCAAAAACTCTATCTTCTATATATCACCTCAAATTAATTAATCTCTACCTTTCAAAGTTCTTCTGAAATAAAACTCATATGAGACCGAAGCAAACCTCTGCGAAGCTTTTAGTGAAAGTGGTGAATGGTGATCAATTAGGTTGGTGCTCTCTCTCTCTCCATCAATCAAAGAAACCCGAATACGAAACTATCGATCAATCTAACATAACTAATTCAGTGAGTAATAGATCAGAAACCCATCAAGAGAGGACAAAATAGAGTGCAAACCTTGTGCAATTCGAAGCTGAGAAATGAGATTGCAGTGCAATTTGAAGCAAAGAGACGAGCAATCCAAAGCAAAGAGCTGAGATCAGTAGCAAATAAAGAGATATACGATAAAGATAATATGAAATTGGTGGCAAAGTTGGTTAAATTACTCATCAAATCTGCTGTTTTATAGTTGATTTTCCAAAAACAAATCAACACAGTTACTGTTTGGAGCGGTTGGGGAGAATGTGTCAGTGGAATTCCCCTTTTTTTTCTACGTTGGTGGTTCTCTAGAATTTTGGGTAGCACTTCACAAATGGAGAGCCAATTCCATTTTTCCTAAAATAGTGATGCTCTTAGCGAGTCCGGAGGGCTGTTTTTGCGCAATCATTGCTCAAAATGGCAAAATGGTTGGCTGGAGATGCTCTTAGCCCAGCAAGTTGTTTGAAAAGACAAACTGCTTAGACGACGTGCTTGCATCCCTCAACTTGTAAGTTCTTTTTTTTTTCTTTGTTTAAATCATTTATGGGCAGGATTCGAGTAGCGAGCATGGTTATTGCCTTGTGGGGGATGTTTGTTATGAGGAAGCAATGATGGTGGCATCAGCAATCACCCCCGTGCCTGGAGGAGTGGGACCTATGACAATTGCTATGCTCCTCCTCAACACTCTCAACTCCGCCAAGCGAGCATTCAACTTCACATGACTCCTACCAATGTGTTCTGCTTAGTTATGTTCTTTTTAAAAAAAAAATGTATATGTATATTAAATTGCATTTCCAAGGTATTGTAAGTTCTTATGTGGTTGACTTGTGGATTTTATCTCTAGACATGGGCCCCTTTGGTAAAAACTCATTTTAGCCTTTTTTTGTAAGTTTGAATTTTGAATTCACATGCTTAAGAAATTCTACTTTGAAATGATATGATGTGTGATAAAACTTGTGTTTTTAGCTCTTAAATATCACAATAAATAATGTTGGATCTTTCGACAAAAACAAAAACAAAAATGCAAAGTATGCACGCCCGTGTGACTATGCCTTTTGGAGCCAAGAATTATTAATGTTCACGAACGCCCTTTGCCAAACCAAGTTACTCCTCGTTGTAACGAAAATGATAGCCAGTCATTTGGGAATATCAGGTCCTACCATTTTCTTGTATGGCACTTCTTCGAGTAAGGTAAAGGAATGAGTTAAACTCACCATTTTACAACTAGAGTGAGATGAAAGAGAGAGCATTGTGGATCATGGGTGGCTGCAGCAGCACGTGGTGGTGGTGGTGGTGGCAGTGGCAATTGTAGTGATGAGGTTAATGGTGTTGAAGGTGGCAAGGTGGTGCCACGGCAAATGTGGTGCTGGTGGTTATATGTTATACTTTTTTATTTAATCTTTTATTTATAATAAGCTTATTTTTATTACTATTAATGAATTTGAAAATTTTTAAAATTTTGTACTTTTATAGTTTTAAGTCTATTTTATAGATGTTGGCAAATGAGTTTTAAAATTATTAATTGTAACATATGCATATTTAAAACAAAAATTTATAATTTTAAAATTTTTAAATACAAAAAATATTCAACTTATCATGTGAGTGTAACCATATACTTATTTTTATATAAATAATATTGACTTTTTAAGGCATAATTAACGGTACGGCATGCAAGTATTATAGTAGATAGTTTTCGATGAAAGAAATGGAAGTAGTAGGTGTGGTGATTCGTAGAAAAGAGAGTTTTGGTCGAATTGGGCATGCGGACTTGACGTCGTTCAGTTTCTTCTATTTTTTTGAGTCTCTTCACAGCGTGTTGATATGACAATTTTTTCTCTAATGAGTTGACTTTAGAAATAGGAAAAGCAGTTTGACAATTTACTTGCTGTAGGCAATAAAATTTTGACATAATTTTAATCATCGTTTGATTAATTATAATTGATAAATTTTATAATTGATCAAAAATTAAAATAATCGAGGTTCTCAAAAAAAATGAGTCTACAATAAATTATTGGGTTTGATCCGTTTTAAAATGTGGATATTTACTTACACAAAAAAAAAATAATAGAAAGTGAATGCCGGTGGATCAAATTAAATTCAAATTTATGAGAGGAAAAATCTATGTTCAAATTTGATTTTTATCTCCATAAAAAGAATAACCATTTCCCATTAATAAATCAAAATAAATTAATAAATAAATTCAAATCACGGGATTTTCAAATTTAGCATCCCTCTCTTGAGCCTATAAATAGAGGCTCTCATTCATTGTAAAGGACTTTTTGGCTGAGAGAATTTTGAAGAACTCTTCTAAGCTCTCTCTTTTTACCCGAAACTCTTCTCAAAATTCTTTTCAAACGTTCTCGTGGAGGATCATCAAGCACTTCAAAAAACGTGTTGATCCGTCTACAAGTTCTCAAATTAAGCACGCTCTACAGATCAAATCTCACGGAGATCGCGCTTTTCGTCTCTTCAGTTCGAGGAGATAGTTCAAGTTTGCTCGAGATTAAGCCATTCAAAGCCCTCGGCAGACTCTTTTTGCCTTCTTTTCTATTTGAAGATTTGGAGAAAGTTCGACAAACGGTTCAATTCTACGATAAGCTATTTTAGTCGTTGGATTGTAACAAGTTCGAAGATCGAATAAGAGGTTCACAATTGTATTCGTCGTTAAATCATAGAGAATTGTACCCTTTTGTTTTAAATCAATAAAATAATATTTTGTGCATTCTTTTTTCGTGTTCTTTATTGCAGGCTCAAAATTTGTGTGTTACAAATTTGGCACACCCGGTGGGACCCCTCTTCCTCTCATCTCTTTCTCCAGCATTAAGTTCGAATCTTTCATCTTCAAAAATGGCCTCCAAGAAAGTTCAGCTTGCGCAGACTGCTGGGAACGTGCGCAAGAACATCACTGTTGTCTCGAACAATAGCAACACATCTACGGGACCGGTAACCCGTAGCAAGACTAAGGTGACTAAC
Source organism: Heliamphora exappendiculata (assembly GCA_034768845.1). Classification (NCBI taxonomy): domain Eukaryota; kingdom Viridiplantae; phylum Streptophyta; class Magnoliopsida; order Ericales; family Sarraceniaceae; genus Heliamphora; species Heliamphora exappendiculata. The sequence continues at coordinate 4,133 of JAOTRH010182199.1, read as the reverse complement.
TCCCCCACGAACAAAGCAGCCACGATGGCTACCAACTCATCAAAAACGGCGCATGATAAGTTCGCAAGCATCACTGCCCTCACTTCACATTGTACAAAAAAAAGCGAGGGGACAAATACCAAGAAGCTTGTTTTAGTTCCAGAAGACTCTCCTCGCGAAAGTCTGTCTCCACGCCCATCTCATTCAATCTCGGATGCAAACTCAAGCACTGGATAACGCTCGGGTTCGTCACCTACCAGTCCAAGGAACTCATTCTCGTCGAACCAGTCAGAATCGTCTTATTCAGTGGCTATGCAGGTTTTGACTACCGACACGGCTTCTTTGGAAGAATAGTTGGCAACCATGGCTCGTGCTATTGAGAAGCTCTCAAAGACTGTTGAAGAGAAAGATCTCCAGATTGCCACACTCATGAACAAACTAAAAATGCAAAATGCTGGAGACACAAGCCAAAGGAATTCACATCCTCCCGGTTTTACCCCACAAGTTGCACTAGCTGCAAACACGAGCCATGCTGGAAAACAAGTTATGGTTGACGAGGCCAATCATGTGCACGCTACGGAACATGGGATGGTTCAAAGTATGCAACCAACTTCTATTGGTTAGCTATCTGTCCAACAACTCCAGGACATGATAACAAATACAATTAGGGTGCAGTGTGGTGGGGCTCCACAAAACAGCCTCATGTACTCGAAACCTTACACAAGGCGAATCGATGGCATCAAAATGCTGACTGGTTATCAACCTCCCAAATTGCAACAGTTTGATGGAAAGGGGAACCCTAAGCAACATGTCGCCCATTTTGTTGAAACTTGTAACAATGCGGGGACATATGGAGACATGCTTGTAAAGCAGTTTGTTCGATTGCTTAAAGGAAATGCTTTTGATTGGTATACAGACTTGCAGCCAGACTCAATTGACAGTTGGGAGAAAATGGAGCGCGAGTTCCTTAACCGTTTCTATAGCACGTGTCGTACTGTGAGTATGATGGAATTGACAAACACTAGGCAATGGAAAGATGAACCGATCGTGGACTGCATCAACCGTTGGCGAGCTTTGAGTTTGGACTGTAAAGACCGACTCTCAGAAATATCAGCTGTAGAGATGTGCATGCAGGGGATGCACTGGGGGCTCCTCTACATTCTTCAAGGAATAAAACCACGTATGTTTGAGGAGTTAGCTACGCGCGCACATGACATGGAGATTAGCATAGCTAACCATGGAGGGAAGAACCATCATGTCCCCGAGAAATTTAATGACAAGAAAGATGCAAAAATGGGGATAAAGCCTCCAAAATCAATGCTAAAGAGTCAATGGCAGTAACCACGGCTCCAGTTAAAATCTCTGTCAAAGATAAGAAGAAGGAAATCAAGAAAGAATCATATGACCAAGAAAAGGAAAGACGACCCACTTTGAAGGAATTGCAGGGAAAAAAATACCCTTTTCCCAACTCTGACGTATCAAGCATGCTAGAGGATTTGCTTGAGAAAAAAGTCATTCAACTTCCTGAGAGCAAACGTCCTGAAGAAATGGGCCGAGTTAACGATCCAAAATATTGTCAATACCACTGGATCGTGAGTCATCCGACTGAAAAATGTTTCTTGCTAAAAGAGTTGCTCATGGATCTAGCAAAGAAGAACAAGATCCTTCTAGACCTTGATGATACGGCAGACTCTAATCATGCTACAATCATTATAGGGTCGCCAAGGTGTCTTGCCTCAAGTTCCAAAGTGAAGCCGTGGAAACCTGCAGGTTTGATGTTGGGGGCAATTGAGAAGACCTATCAATTTGGCTCACTTGAGCCTATTTCAATTCAAATCCAAGGTGAAAAGTGTTCACCATTGCGAGAAAGGTCGCCAAGTCCTAGGAGATGATGAAGGGTGGACTATTGTTGCACGAAAGGGGTCACGACAAAACAAACCTAAGGCCTTACCGATTCATCCAAGAAAAAATAAAGGAAAGGAAAATCATCTTCGCCATGCTCGAAGAAGTGAAGCGAGAAGGAGAAGGAATAAGCAAACATTGCTACAAGAAGGTGATTGGCTTGACCAGAATTCGCCAACATTGATCACTCTGCGAGACTTCTTTCCGAATGGATACTTCAAAAGTGACTTGGTTGAAGTAGTCAACATGGTCTCAGCTATCGAAGAAGAAAAGGAAAGTGCAGAACAAGTCCAGGATGTCACGACTGCACCCAGCGAAGAGGAGGTTGACATTCTTACTACTTTGAAAGGATTGAATTCACAATTTAGTCTTCGCGACGCATCACAACTTCCTTGATCTGTATGGCTCGCCTTGGTCCAAGTGTTAGAAGATCCTGAAAAATATAAGTCTATCAGTGATGAAGCAAGCAGTGCCAAGGCAAACTTCACCTCTTGTGCTTCATGTTGTGCGGCGATTTCCTTCACTGATGAAGATCTTCACTTAGGATCAAAGCCACATAACCAACCCTTGTTCGTCTCGGGTTATATCAGAGAGCAAAAAATAAACCGCATGCTCATTGATGATGGCTCAGCAATAAACATCATGCCTAAGTTCACCATGAAGAAGATAGGCATTGCAATTGATGAGTTGACCCGAAGTCGTTTGGTTATATAAGGATTCAATCAAGGAGGATAACGTGCAATTGGAATGATCCGGCTGAATCTAACCATTGGGGAACTTACAGCAAGTACCTTGTTCCATGTCATCGATGCAAAGACATCTTACAATCTGCTACTTGGGTGACCTTGGGTTCATGGTAATGGGGTAGTTGCTTCTACACTTCATCAGTGTTTTAAGTTTTACAAAGACGATACAAAAACTGTGGTAGTAGATGACAAGTCATTCACAGAAGTAGAGTCACACTTTGCGGATGAAAAGTTTTATTCTAACTCTAACTTAATCCCTGAAGTTATCCCAACTGAAGTGCCTTATATAGATAGAGAAAAATAGTTCAGGGACACACAAGGTGGAGCCGCACCCTTGAAGGAGGTGATGATCAATGGTAAAGAAGCATCGGATGATGACCCTACGCCAAAGAAACCTTCATCCTTCAAGACTCAAGAGGCAACGAAGCTCTTCAGATATGTTCCTAAGTCACAACGAAAGGAATGACAATTGCTTTTTGAGGAAGTTGAGGCAAATGGTGAAGCTAAGGGAAGACATTGTCATTCTGTGATAAAAGAAAATCTTCAAACATTGAGGCAGGATTTAACAATGCCTTTCCCAAAGGTAAACCAATTGAGCTCAGTCAAACCTGTGCTAAAGGGTTTTGTTAGACCCGCACATGACTTTACTGAACATGGCTCTTTTCCTGATAAGCGAACAGAAGGATTCAATCCAAAAGCCTATAAGCTCCTAGCTAAGTCAGGCTATGACTTTGGTAATCCATCATCGCTTGGAGAGTTAAGTCCTGAATTAACTGGTGAGAAGGTTCACGAACTCAATGAAACTCAAAAGAAGCTAAGGCAACAGGGGTACAGGATAAGCCCTTCAAAGACTAGCCTTGGATTTACACCAATAGAACCTGTTCGTATATATGCCAAGAAGAAAGAAAATAAAGCGACCGCACAGCACATTATAGTAGAAGAGGTGAAAGATGACAAGAGCAAAGAGACTATTCCTCGAATCTCTGTATTTGATCGCATTCAAATGTCTGCGCCTCACATCTTAGTCTTTGATAGGCTAGGCACCACAAATATGGTAAACGAAGTGCCAACCTCCCGCCTAAGAAAATCGGCATTTTCTCGACTTAGGGATACGAGCGAACTACAAAAGGATGAGAAGCCTAGGAGAATGCGCAAAGATCCCAAAATTGACTCCTTTAAAGAGGATGAGGGGACTCAAAGCTCAGTCCCTTCTCGCATGAAATGGGTCATCGCACTGGATGTTAGCATTGAAAGTTCCCTTAAAGTGAAAAGGCGTACTATCATTCTAACAGGGCAAGCAAAGGGGAGAGTTAAGAATGAGGAAAATGAAGTGGAACATGTCAACTCTTATCACATAATGGTTGAAGAGGACTCAAGCTCAGATTCTGAACATGATGATCTTTTGCCAGCTCCATCCAAACTTGAAGACGGGGCAAGCGACAATTGATGACCTAAAGGAGCTCAACCTTGGAACTCCCGATAAGCCTCGACCAATTTTTGTGAGCG
>JAOTRH010182188.1:0-11965 GCA_034768845.1 Heliamphora exappendiculata | reverse complement strand
TTTATTTTGAGTGTTTTTTTTATCTCTTACTAATAAATTTTTGAATAAATTATATTAACCTCTTTTAAATTTTTTGACAAAATAAAAATATTTATTCTATTTTTTAAAATGACACTAACCTCTTATGCGTTTTCTTTCCATTAAAAAATTATTACTCATAAAATAATATTAATATTAATAATTAATAAAATATCAAATTTACCCTCCCACTTAAAAAGAATCAGGTTATCTCCCCTTTTCTCTTTCTTGGAGAAGGATCTTTGCGTTTTTACGCTCACCCTCAGACCCACTGCTTCTTCTTTCTCAAACCCGTCGCTCCTCATTCTTCCTCCGTCGCACGCTAAGCAGCTGCCACCACCGGCGTTGTTCACTGCCATCCCTGCCGGTGGATTTCGCCCCCACCCTCGCTAAACAACTCCCTGAAACTCTCTCTGCCCAACAACTCCCCAGAACTTTCTCTCCAAAATCCACAGGCGATCCATTTCCCCTTCCTACTTTCCTCTTCCCCTCTGCCCAACAACTCCTCAGAACTCTCTCTCAAAAAATTGAAAACCCTAATTCCAATTCCAAATTTTGAAAATCATGATTCGAATTATGAAACTTTAATAATTTTGCAAATTGATCGAAAAATTAGTCAATTCGAACTCGATCGTGGGTGAGAGAGAGAGAGAGAGGAGAGAGAGAGGGGAGTGAAAAGAAGCTTGAGGTGATGGTGGCTTTGGCGGAGATGTGGCGACGACGACGACGTTGAATTCGGTGGAGATGTGGCGGTGGTGGCCACCTATTACAGATTATTTCTCTATCTTTTCTCCTTTCCTCTCCCTATTGTTTGATGGCGATGATAAATAATGGGTGGGAGATGGTTATGGGGGTTGTAGTGGGTGGCAGGGTGATGGTTATGGGTGGATGTGGCGATGGCGGTTATGGGTGGTTATGGCAGTGGCCTGGTAGTGGTTCACTTTCTTTTTTCTCTATTTCTCTTATTTGCGGTTGTGGCTTTGGTGAGAAGGCAGTAAGGATGGTCATGGGTGGCCGTGACCAGCGGAAATGAATCGTTTAAGAGAGAGAAGGGTATTTATGTTTTTTATAAAAAAAATTAAATAAAATTAGTTTTTTTTACGTTTTAAAAAGTAAAGAGCGTATTTTTATTTTTATTACAAATTTTAAGAGAAATTAATGTAATTTACGCTAAATTTTTTTACTTTGTTGCATTGATTAATAATTTTTAAAAAAATAAGTAAAATACTAAACGATAAATCCACAATAATGGTTTCCTTTGGAATAATGATTTGTTTGCATGTTTAATATTATTTATTTTTTATTATTTTTTAATTATTTTAGTTAAATTATTATAAATTTTTAACTCTTCTCGTTAAGGATCAAAATATAAAAAAGATAAAATAAAAGAATAATTAAGATGTACTGACAAGTTATATTTTATATTACTTATTCTTAAGTCTTTTGTGATTCTTTTATCCGTTAATTAAAAATTTTAGCATATCCCTTAATTACACTGTAAAAAATATTTTTTTACTATAACGTTTAATTTTTGTGAGTCCATCTTAATATCATCTCAATGATCAAAATTATTTACCTTATAGAGCATATTGAGAAGTTCATCAATGTAAAAAGTAATAAATTGATTAAATATCTTTAAGTATAGTATCTTATAATATTTATTTTAATAGTATGTGTAATATTAAGAATTGATAATTTATTTTATTTAAAATACATATATTCAAAAATAATTTAATTATTGATACTAAAAATTTAATTTTTTTGCATGACCGATCTTCATAAAGAGTTCTATAAAACGAAGATTATCAAAATAAACTATCCTAAAACTTGAGATTGTTGAAAACTCTTTATATATGTTTTATTGCTTCATCTCAAGCCGATTTTTATCATCCGAATCGTTTATCTTGTAGAACATATTAAAAAGAATATTCATACACTAAAATAAATTAGTTGGATATATGTAAATATAGTTGCGTACAATATTTATATTAATGGTGTGTGTAATTTTAAGAATAACTATTTATTTTACTAAAAATAAATATGCTTAAATGATTTAATTATTGATATTCGATCAATTTTGATTTTTTTCTTAGGTAATCTTCTAAAAGAGTTTTGTAAAATGGACGGTAAAATTATCAAAATAAATATCTATACCCATTATACTTGAGGTTAAAATTTACAAGTAAATCTTAAAGTTTGAGATTGTTAAAAAAAATTTATATGTGTTTTATAGGCCATTAAGCTCATATCAATAATTTGAACGGTTTATCTTGTAAAGTATATAATGAGAAAATTATTTACGCAAAAAATAAATAAATTACTTAGATATATGTAAATATAATGCCATATAACATTTATTTTAACAGTGTGTGTAATTTTAAGAATAAATTATTTATTTTATCTAAAATAAATATATTCAAATAATATGGTGAATAATACTCGATTAATTTAATTTTTTGCATGAATAATCTTTTGAAATAATTCTATAAAATAAATAGTACGGTTATCAAAATAAACTTAAGGTGTACCTATAAAGATTATAAATTAAGTTAAAATTATAATACAATTTTAAAAAAAAAAGCTGAAAAGGAGAGTATAAAAGAATTTTATCTATGAATAAAACTAAGGCTATATGCACTCTTTATGTATATAGTCGCTTAGATTGGAACCGGTTTAAAAGTTATTTATTTATTTTTATATTTTTAGTTAAAAAGTTAAATTGAATTTAAATTAGATTATTTAATAATTTAATTTTTAAGCTAATTTTTTAAAAGTTGAATGTTTTGATAAAAAATTAATTTTTTTACTTTTTGTTTAAAATAAATAATTTTACCTTTTTATATATTTGATATTAACAATTGTATGTAGTTAATAGTGGTAGTAAATAAGTTATGAATAAAAAATATTATTATATTTTAAAAATAATAAAAATTTAAATAAAATATTTTAAAATTTTATATTTAAATTTAACTTTAGCTTTTTAGCCGTTTTTAGCTAAAAAGCAAGAGTTGTCAATCAAGGCTGAGTAGATATCGACAAACCCCAATAGCTATAATAGTATGGGATAGAAGTTATCTGGTGTGTGCCAGATCAGACTTGCTGCTACCAAAACACTCCCCCAAGACTTGGGCAAGCTGTGCCCGGCCCAAGAGAACATGGGCTTCGTCCAGGAGGTGAGCCCACACATATATTTTTCTAATTTCTCATTTTAATTTTTTTTTTTTCAAATTTTGGACACACAAGGGTTTGAAGACGGGAGTATATTTAGAACTTTGCAACCAAAAACCGTCTTGGTTCCTAGGAAAAATATGGGCAGAGCCGGGCCGGGCTAGGCTTTTTGAAATTGATGAGATGATTGATTTTAGTGGTGTTGGTTGCCCGGCCCAATCTAGCCTAATAAAACCGGGCCATTCCGGCACAGGCCCACATGTTTGTGCTCCACACATGGTTTTACCTATAAGAGGTCACAGTTGTTCAATATGGTGATTTTGTGAAGCCAGTCATGCATCTTTGGTTTAAGAATGTCAACTCTTCTATTGGGGTGGCGGAGAATCTCTCTCGTCTCCGATTTTTCTAAATAAATTATTATTCTTTTATATTCCCGTCCCGATCTCTGTTGGAGAATAAATCGAGCCTACTATTCCACCCTAACACGAATGATTTTTCCAATTACGTCCTTGCCCCTGCTACCACCGTAATTGGTTCTTCATATCAAATTTTAGTTCAACTAAAAAGGGCGATGTTTTGCTGCGCTTATGAAACAATGAGTGTCCTTGTTAAGAGAATAGGTAACAGTAAATTCATTAATGTTAAATCCCTTTATTTTTTCTTAGTATACCAAAGTTTTGGTTGTAGATGTTAATAAACATTATGGGTAAAATTATTTTAGAAGAAAACTAAAAGTTGCACCGGGATGGCCGAGTTTGGAGTGGGGATTGAAGTGTGGGTAGTAAATATCGAGTCCTCTCCATCCCCGAACGGGTTTTTCATTTTAGATTCCAACCCAAGTAAAGAAGGCGAGAACCCATTCTAACCAATGCGAACGAAGTTACACGAGTTAAATTGCCATCCATCTCCGACTTGATCTGAAAACTTCAACTAAACGGTGTTCAACGTTAGTTCACTATTTTATTTTACCAAGAATAAAAAATTTACGAAATTATAGAATTAATATTAGTTTCTAATATTGGTGGTGACATGCTCCTTTGGAAGTCAACCATCATGATTTAAATCTAATTTCAGATAAAGAATTTTAATATTTTTTTTAAGAAAAATGTTATATACACATATGCAAAGTAAAAAATCGAATACATCCCTTTCATATGGGATTAGTCCCATATTTTTGTAACAATCACCTCACATTACATCAGAGATGTATGTCTAATTCTATGCTCAGATGTGTACATGTATGATGTATCAAAATTATTTTTTTATTTTTTTAATTTATAAGTCTCTCTATTTAGCAACTTGATGTTTTGGATAATTATCAAAGATGCTTTATATCTTGGCTTTTCCTTTGAATAATCAAGCTCCCCTTTGTCTTTTCCCTTCTTTGACAAATGACCAGAGAAGAATCAATGTTAATTAGTATTATAATGATGCCATAATATTAGAAAGTTCCATATTAGATCTGATTGGTAATCTTGGTTTTTTGGTTAAAAGTATCAAAAAATTAAAATTACTTATTTGGTAAAAAAACTAAAAAATTAAAAAGTTAAAAAGTTAAATTAAAATACAAATTTTCAAAATATTCTATTCAAACCCACATGACTTTTAAAATACAACAATACCTCTTATTCATAACTTATTCACTACTACTACCAACTACATATAATTATTAATATCAAATATATAAAAGAGTAATATTGTCCATTTTGAACAAAAAATAAAAAAAATTTAATTTTTATCCAAACAACTAACATAAAAAAAATTAGCTTAAAACCTAAGTTACCAAACAACTTACTTTGAACTTATTTTAACTTTTTAACTAAAAATATATATAAAAAAATTAACTTTTAAACTAGTTTCTAATCAAACCTTAATAACTTATTTGATGGAAGTTGTGTAATTACTAGCATGACACCAATCAAATGATAGTAATGTGTGTGAAAAGCTTAAGAGGCATGGTTTCTAAAGTTATATTATTGTACACGGGTGGTATTCTCTTTCTTATTTCTTATTTCTTATGCAGTTATTGAAATTATTATTATTTATAATTAAATAAAAAATAAAAAAATGACAATCAATAGTAGATTGAACATGAAAATTAGCTTCTGAAACACTACATTAAATCACTATTTGATTTAAAAGTCAAAAGTGATACAAAGGTTAGTAAGAGGACCAATACAAGAAATCTTTTGTATGAGTTTCAAAAATAAAATAAAAAATAAAATAAAAAGGCTGTGTCAATTGTCTTAAGGATTACATCTTTTTTTCCTAGTCAAAAGAAGATTAAGGTTGATTTTGAATTCTAAGCCAAAGAAACTTTGATTTGGAAAGCTCATGCTTGAAGGATTTGTATTTTATTATTATTATTTTTTTTGAGATTCCTTAGCCCTCTAATTAACAAAGATAAAGCAACTTTGCATGCCAAGCAGACATATTAATTTATTGGATTCAAGATTAATTATTTTTGAAAAAAATTAAGAAAAATTAATAACATCCGGACATTTAAATGAGCACACAACCCTTCTTAAACTTAATTACAACCACTCTGAATAATTTTTGTTTACCATCATGCTTTACTTTTGTTGAACTAATTTATACCGGTGGCTATCACTACCTAAATCGGAAGAATTATTAATGGGAATTGAAATATGTTTCTTCTAAAAATTTTAGTTCGAAATAGTCAAAGTGTGATCATTCTTGTGGGAAAAGTACTCATATAAGATCTTGTCTCAATTTTAATTGACTCTTAATAGTAAACAGTAAAATTAATTTTTTAATAATTAGTTGAATTGCATGTAAACTGGTCTAAATACCGTGAAATATAAAAAGAATGACTAATTTTGTACTTTTAACAAAGTAAAACTCTGTTTTGAAAGCCAAAATCAAGAAGCGAGGCATCCAAAATAAGATTTATATGTTTCTAAAATTCAAAATCCTTTTTTTTTTTTTGTGTTTTCTACAAAATGAGTACTAGAAAATCTTTTAAGGGAATTTAGCTTTCAAAAACAGTTTCCCAAACCAGATTTATAATTCTAAAGAATGAAGACAAGAAAAAAAATATACTCTATCAATAAGATGGAGAAGAAAGCCTAACAAAGAAAGTTGATGGCGCATCCACCATACCTTGTTTATTGAATTTCTGTAAAAAAAAATAAAAAAAACCGTCGGACCAGAAGCCTTGATTCGATGCCTAATCAAAAAGGCTATGTATGAAACATAAATGATTTAGCCTTGATTCGATGCCTAATCAAAAAGGCTATGTATGAAACATAAATGATTTAGGCATTAGAGGGCCTTCGACCACTGATGAGACGATTTGCTTTATAAGAACTCAATAGACTGAATATAGGAAATGTGTCACCATATTTTTTTTGTTGGGCTTTCTTTTCCATTTTCATAACAAAATATATTTTTTCAACTCTCAAAATTACAGAAAAGAAAACAAAGATGATGCCAAACATTCAACTTCAAGGCATTGCTTTCCATTAATTTGGTATGGACTTTCAAGAAACCTATAAAATAATCAGTAAAGGTCATTTTTTCTTAGGCATACATCCATAATAATTTTAGCCTTTATATATAGCGAGAAAAGTTTTCTTACTATATTTATACTATTCTATAAAAAGAGAACACTCTCACTTTGTATTTCTTAAAATTGAAGCCGTATAAATTTTTAATTTTACTTAAAATGCCTTTAAAAAATCTACTCTTTCTCTTTAAAAATCAGTTTGTAACTATCCACCTCCCATCTCTCTCTAAAAAATAATATATAAGTGCTCATTCCTTCTTGATCTGTAAATATAATTGTACCGATTCTACAGGAATTGAACCACATATTTGTGTGGTCTTTACATTTCCAAAAAATAAAACTATACCACAGATTTGTATATGTCTATCACTCGCTACTTACTAGATTTTTAATCGTGCTAAGCATGGATTTGTTTTGGTTTTTTTGTTAAGAATTTATTTAGTAATATGATCAATTTAATGAAGCACAAAAATGAATAAAAGACACATCAAAAGACCATGAAACAAATCAAATAAAATCGAAAGAGAAATGAAAAAAGAACTCAAATTGCAAAATAAAATCAAATTTTCAACACATATCCTAATAGATCTGATGAGATCAGCAAATCAAATTGCTCTATTGGTCTTTCATTTAGACACATTTACTACTCCACTAAAACAAAAAAATAAATTTAATTTATATATTGACAAGTGGCACAATTTTAGAAGATGCCAATAAAAAGCACAACTTTTATATTTAATTTTTTTTATCAAACTCAAATTCGAATTATAAATATAATTAACTAATTAATTTAATGATTTTTTTTTCATCTCCACAATTTGGTATAGGGGGTGTTTGGGCATGTTATTGCTAGTGATTTTTATCTTCTTGCTACTAATTTTAAATATAAATTTTTTTAAACACTCGTAACTTTTACTATAAATTATAATTTATAAATTACTAATAGTAATTTTACCAAACATCACAATATTCATTTTTCTATATGTCAAAGTGAAATAAACTAATAAACAGATAACACGAAAGGTGAAAAGACATGGGAGACAAAAAAAGATACGTAGCAAATACATAAAATAACACTTAGATAAATTCTTAGAGCTAATTAAAATATAGGTTATAATTGAAATTTAATAAACTATATTAAATTATTTTTATCTCCCCTAACTTATTATATTCATTTCTCCATCAAAAGTGAAATAAAATAATAAACAGAGAGCATGAAAAGTGAAATGACAAGAGAGAGAAATGATATACAATGCATATATAAAATGACACTTGGCAATAAATGATATACAATGCACATATAAAATGACACTTGGCAATTATGGTTTTGATCCGACTTTACTTTTATATATATTGAGAGTGTTTGGCGTTGATAAAATTAATAATTTAAAATTATAATTTGTAATAAAAATTGTGAGTGCTTAGTAAAAATTACGACTTATGACTGAAATAGAAAAAAAAATTATTATAACTTATAAAAAAAACTGTAAATGTTCTTAAAAAATTATAAATTATAATTAAAATTAGTAAGAATAAATTAAAAACTACTTGAAATAACTTTCCCAAACACCCACATTATACCAAAGAATGCCATGCGTTATCTACTTTCGGATATTCGCAAAAATAAAACATATTTTTTTTCTCTAACATTTCTCTCTTTTGCTTTGCGAAAAATAGGATTTTTTTGATACATGTGATTCAAATTCGGTTAGTGACAATACCATACATGATAGGAGATGTTTTTTTTTTTCATTTTTTATGAAATGTGAAGTTTGAATCTGACCATTTTCTAGCATATATGATCAGAACCAACAACCAATAAGCCAAATCCTTTTTCCCTTTTTCCAGTGTGTTTCACAAATATTAGTAAAATATTATTCAATAATTCAAAAGCTACAGTATGAAAATAAATTAAAATAGTTGAACTACTAGTAACAAATAACCATTTAAATACTATTTTTATGGAATTTTTGCTCGCAAAATTATTAATTAAAGTTGCGTAGTCAACTTCGATCTCTACTATTTCTTTTTCACTTGATAAAATTAATTGTTAATTCATTCAATCTTTCTTATAACATAAATTACCGCATATAAATTTTTATCAATTTTAACTTCAAAAATATCAGATTCTATATACAATTCATGTATTTAGGATTTAACAATCAATTAGGGTTTGGGTTTCGATTTATTTAGGTTGGGCCTTTTAATTATAATACACACTATTTAATTAATAATTTTATACAAAATAAAACAAGTGATATTAATAATTTAATGCCCTATTTTTTGGTAAAAAGTAGAGGGCCCAAAACGATGACCTCATTGTCTAGACAATAGTGTTGATTCTATCCTCCGCGTAGGACATAAAAGTGTTCTATATAATCAGCGACGGAGCCAAAAATCTAATTTAGATGAGGTATTAATTAATTTAAAATTTTTATTTTTTTCTCTAACCAATAACAATAGGAAATAATTATGAAAGTTTGTAATTTATACTTCTACAAAAAAAATGTGATATTTAAGGGGACAAAATTATTTACTTATTTATTTTGGGTAAGTAAATTTTATATATTCAAGTAGATACTTATTGTTAAAAATATATTAATCAAACAAACTAAAACATTGTAGTGGTAACTCAACTTTTGTTAATTGGCTTGATTTCTTGATTTTAAGTTTTGCTTATTTAAAAGTTATGCAACGCCTCAACAATTTTTGCAATTTATTTTTTTAAGAATATTATGATATCTACATGATGTTTCAATAACAAATGAAATTACATTGTGTATTAAAAGTTTTTTCATAAGTAGCAAATGAATAAAATCTATAATTGTAAAAATCGAATAAAAGTCCTAACCAAGTAAAAGATTTAAAATTGTTGTCTTTTGGAAATTGTTATTCTAAAACTCTCAGTTGCAAATTTTTTTTGTAAATATTTAGAAATATTGGAATAAGTCTATATTTAGGAGGGACACTGGACAAAATTTTTGAGTACTGATACAAAGTTTTATTTTTTTAAAGGTAATAGTATAGATATAAAAAAGTAAATTTTTTAAAGATAATAGTATAAATATAAAAAAGTAAGTCAGCGCGTGCCCCATTTGTGCGTGCATATATAATGTTGATCAAAATTGGTATTTGTACCTTATTTTATCTTTTACTATATCATGATTCATCAGCTGATAAATTGATTATTAATCAACTAACTTCATATATTATAAAGAACATATGCCTTGAATCTTGATAAATGTCAAACAATGCATGGTTAACTAGTTCAAATGTATGTATAGATCATGACAAAAAATTAATTATTAGTGACAATTAAAATTATTATAAAATATTTATTATTTCTCACTAAAAATTTGTATTGACAATAAATGAGCCGGAGTTGCTACTAAAAATTCATAAGTAAAAGTAAATAGTAACAATTTTTTTAATCATGTTAGTGATGAAAGAGTTCTGTCACCATATGACCCACCTTTTGTGACGATTTAATTTGTCACTATATTAAAATTATTTTCATTTCCCCAACTTGATATATTCATTTTTGTAATACCTCGACCCTTCACGTGGCAACGATATTACCCGTTTTGGACAAAATCCTCACGATTTTATTTTTTTTCAGGGGTCACCCATTCTTGCATTGCTCCCGCTCAAGCACGTTTAATTGCGGAGTTCTACTAGGGTTTCTACCACCTGGGAAAAAGATTCGTTGAATGTAAGGATTCAAGGTTTTTTTTTATAGCTCACGAACTCCCTCTCCATTTTCGATATGGGATACCAGGATATCTCAATCCACCCCCCTTAGGGCCGCACATCCCCGTGTCGTAGCCTGCCAACTTCGGTAGTCTGCCAGTACTTATCGACTCGCCCACTCTATAGCTCGCCCACGTGTCACGCGAAATGGCAGAGGCCCATACTTGGAGGTTGGAAAAGTCGACTCTGATACCATTTTTGTCACGCCCCAATTCAAAAATATGACCGGTCGTAGATTATGGGCATTGACCCAACAGGCCACGTAAGTTTATCGATCAAAAGAAAAATCAATGTATCTACTAAAAACTTCGACATATGCTGAAATTAAATAAATTAAAACATAATTCAAATCAAAGTCATGTAGGTCACAAACAGCCCACAATACATGAGTTACTAACAATCAACTAACCAAACAAATAATACGGGTAAAAAAAATAAAATGCTAAAATAATTAAACTTCTAAGAGATCACTAAGTTGGATCCCAAGATACCACATAATCCACCACTAGCAACCTTGATTAATCACCTGAAAATGTTTAAAACAACGTCAGCTGATGGCTCTGTGAATGGCAAACATACATAGTAGAATACAGTTTCAAATAGAATATTTAAATTATTTATAATTGAAACATAATCATGGCATACACTGCATTATAAAATTACGTGATAATATAAAAATTCTTTTTCTTTTAGTCAAATTTATATTTTTTCATTAAATATTGTTTGTGAACAAATTTACCAAATTTTCAAAGCCAGTGATAAGTAATCAATATAACAAGTCTAATCATAATAATTAATATCTCAGTACTGATAACAACATGATCATTTATAATTTGTGAGAATCATAAATTAAATAAGTAACAGTGCCACATATAAAAACTCGGGATATCCTCGACCCGTTGGATCCAACATCAAACTTAAAGTCACCACAGGATGGCGCTTGAGTTTTTTCTCTAAGACGGACCAGTTTAGAGTCACATGGATTACCAAACCTTTTCTCTAAAACTAGTGAGCACTAGAGTCACCACGGGCGCGAGGTCGTGGCCTTTTTCCTAGCGGCCAGAGTTACCTCCGTAGAGGACGTATCTCCTGGACTTGAACATGATTCTAAACTAGAATTTCATAAGTTGTACCACAAATATGTATAAAATTTTTCATATACCATTTAAATGAGTTAGAAATAATTTCTATGCCATAAAATTTTTACATCATAAATTTATATATTTATATTAAAAAGAAAAATTTTAAAAACTTTTTTTTTGATTTCTAGAACCATTTGGGACAGAGAAAATTTTAAAAAATACGTAACATGCTAAGCCACTCACCTGAACTTCAATATTGTATCGTCCGCTCAAACAAAAAGATTTAAAAATCGTCGTCACCCTGAGTTGTACAAATGTAAAGGAACTATTATTAATTAACGTTAACTAATGCCATATTTACAACTAAGCAAAACCCCATATTAATATTTTGCTTGTACTAATTATTATTTAGTATATT
>JAOTRH010182177.1:0-11965 GCA_034768845.1 Heliamphora exappendiculata | reverse complement strand
AAACTAGATAAATGACAGAACCAACTGAAACAAAAAATAATTTCGAAAAAAGAAAAAAAAACAGTGAGCAAAAACAGTTTTCATCAAAAAATAATTTTGAAAAAAGAAAAAAAAACAGATGGACAGAAACAGTGAGCAAAAAAACCAGTAGGTCACGCTCACGCACGCGAGAGCGAGAGAGAGAGAGAGAGTGTACTAGTAGGTCACGCACGCGGCTCACGCCGTCACAGACTCACTTGTCGACATCGGTGACTGTCGGAGGTGCCCCTTTCTCTCAGATCTGCCCTTCAGATCTGCCCTTTAGCAGCTTAGCTTCAGGCTTCAGCGGTTGCGCATTGAAGATTTGGATCAGGCAAGAATTTCTACAACTCACTAAACAAGTTGCGCATTGAAGATTTGGATGCTTCCACTTGAGAGAAAGTGTTGACGTGAATTGTCAATTAAGAGACAAATTGAAGAGATTATAGGAATATAATCAGAGAGATTATAGAAATAGCCATGACTATAAAAGGTCAACCATGATTATAGCCCTAAAATTTGTATAGCCAAATATAGGGTTGCTAATCTCTCAATATATTTGTATAATATCTCTGTAAAGTGATATGAAAAAAAGAAATACAATGATAGAAAATTGACAATTTCATGGTCTAGCGTTACTGATTGGGTATATGGAGAAACTATGCTAACTCGTTCAAATGTCTCCATAGAGATCATCAACCACAATCGCCCCCAATGTTTCCAATGGGACTTAACAATAGTGTCATGCCGACAATGTTGTGGACCGTGACCCGATTGGAGAGTTCGATGCCAACAGTGCTTCAATACTCAATTATTCCCATATCATCCGCAACGCATTGTGTGCTTTGGGCAGAAAAGGGAATGAATAGTACATCTTACGTCTCCCAACTCCATTGTAGTACAGTGCAAATCATGTGATCATTTTACGTTTGGTTACGCAAGGGATGAGACATTGACATTACATTTAAGTAAAATTTGAAGGTTTTTTTTTTCTTGATAGAGAAGTAAAATTTGAAGGTTGTATGCGTGCAAACTGAGATGATGGCACCAAAGTGACACAGAGCTCAAAATCCAACGAATACTGGAGTAATTTTTCTCAAGGTGCTGTTGTAATTCTTTTGGAAAAGTTCACCACATCCAAAGTCCAAGCATAATCAAGAAAACCAACTACGTCACTATCATCAAGAAAGGAGTAAATTGAAAGAGAGTACTTATATTATTAATTGTTAAATTGCAAGAGAATCTTTAAGCATAATTTCATCCACAATGACAAACTTCAACATAAATACCTTTTATTCAAGGAAATTGCCATTATTGGATCCATAATTTCATCCACAGAATCTCCAGGAAAATTCTTCAGAACACAGGCATTTATATAGCTATATATAGATAAGGGTTAAATAGATATTTCCCCCCTAAACTATTCATATTTTTCTTATTTCATCCTTTAAGTGCGGATTGAACCTATTTAATCCCTAACAAACTAATTTAAACCCAGTTACTCTAATAATTGACAGACCGTCAATTAAATATACAGAATCCTCTCAGGTGACTTCCATCAACCTAATTTAAGGGTGTAAAGGATTTTTTTCCCTTTCTAACTATGGAGGGAACTATTCCTGTTCAAATAAACAAATGCATCTGTGTTTGGGTTAAAAACAAAGCAACATAGAGGCAACCCACAGAAGGGGGGGGGAAATAGCAGCGCTGGCAAGCCACATAAAAAATAATAAATAAAAAATACTAGCTCCACATATGACTTTTTAGCATTATTGGTAGCAAAGTTGCTGTAGCACCTCCAAGAGAATGACCCACTAGTCTTAACCTAAATCCCTGTAGGTGAATTAGTCTCAATAGTGACAAAAAGCTTAAGAAGGAAAGTGAGAAGCCTGAAACAGAAATAATGCATCAGATGTTGCTTTCTTGAAGCATGAAATAGAAATAGGCCTCATAATGCTGGAATCTTTAACAAATTTCACAACGTTGCTTTCTTGAAACATGTTGTTTCATGCAAGACCTGCAGGGTTATCCCTATAAGCCCCTTTTGCTAATTATACGCGCTAGACAAATTCCAGGACCTAAACCAGAAAACAATAATTTGATAGGAAGTCCAGGGATGACAAAAAATAAATGACTTGGATTTGCAGAGTAATACCATAATTCATATCAATCTGATTTGCAGCAAACCATATGTGATGAATTTGTTTATTTGAGTGGGAATACTTCCCTCCATAGTTAGAAAGCCGACAAAGTCATCTATACCCTTAAATTAGGATGATGGAGGTCACATAAGTGGATTTCGTCTGTTTAATTGGCAAATCTGTCAATTATTAAGCTAATTGGGTTCAAATTAGTTTGTTTAAAGATTAAATAGGTACAATTCGTACTTCTTCTTTTTTATCGGTTACAATTCGTACCTGAGGGCCGAAATAAACAAAATGTGAATAGTTTAGTAGGAAATATGTATTTAACCCTTGCTTTGGGGCGTTATCCACGCGTACCGATTATCAATTCGCGAGACAGAGAAACGGAATACTCTCGAACGGCGAGTTTCGCTTCTTCTTCGAGCGCCTCCACATCGATTGCATGAGTTTCGTCGTCACCCTCCTCATCGACACCGTCGGAGTATTCAATTTCTTGAGCGTCTTCTTCGAATTCCTCCTCTTCAGAACCATTTCCGCCGCAAATCTCACCGGAAAACGGCCGGGATACCCGACGTAGAAGGCTCAGGAGGCGGTGGCGATCGAGGTCGGCGGGAGAGAGGGAGAGGGAGAGGGAGGAGTTGTAGAGAGAGAAGCCCGGTGGAGAGAGAAAGGAGGTAGGGACAGTGGAAATGGGAGAGAGGAGAGAGAGGGTTTTAGAGAGAGAAGCTGTGCAGGAGCCGAGAAAGGACATTGTAAGAAATGCTCAGCAATGTGTATCTGGCGATGGAAGGAGGTGGTGGAATGTTCAGGACTGAGGTTTATCGTTTTGGGTTCAGCAATGCTGTAAACCTACAAAAAAAAAAACTTCAAAAAATTATTTAAAATTTAAAATGAATTTTGAAGATTCAATTCGAGTGTTTGTATCCTATGTAATATAAATTTACACTATACAAATTACCTTTTAAATAAAATTTAAAATATTTTTTTTTGAGTACATAGACTTTTTCTTTTTGGTTTGGAGGCAGTAACCGTAATATTTTTTATATATCAATGAATTATAAAAAAAGATTATTTATGTATTAAAATTTTAATTCATAATTAATTAAACTTTTATTTAAGTTATTAAATTAGTGATTCACTTCGATTGTTACAAATAGTATCCCAGCTAACTTTGGTTCTCATAACGGGTTCCGTAATAGTGTGGATAATAAAATAGAAGCTCCAGAAAGATATAAAAATCCTGAGGTTATATACCTTATACATGTTTATGAACTACTTAATGTCTGCTAATTGACTGCTATCTATATCCCAAACAGGAAAAGAACTTATGGCACACCATGAAGGTGTCACATATTTTAATGGGGGATATTGTGATACCACATTTAACATTAATGGGAGATAGAAAATAAGTTCAGTATATAATAAAATTTGGTGCTACTACTAATAACTCAGACTTAAGCTTTTAGACCATATTGTTAGATTTTTTATTCAAGTTATTGGGTCAGTAATCCACTTTGGTCATTACTCGATACTAAGGGGACAATTTCTTTTTAGTGAGCTACCATCGTCTATTAGTCTAATCTTCATTTCCTTATGCACTCAAAGCAAACAAGGCATCAATGGATTAACCCAGGACACCGAAAGGCAGGTATCAGCGTATGGAGCAAAAATGGGATAATTATTAGGCACTATGTAACATTCTCTACGTGATACTTTCGAATGCGTTAGGAACTAAAATGGTTATTTTTCGCTTTTACTTACTCAATAAAGGTAGGTTAATATACTTTCATGAAGAATAATTTTTGCTACATTATTAGATTGAAGCACCACGTAAACATACCATATCGTATTCTGAGACTACCGAATAATTACTCGAAAAAATGATATACTTACCAAGAATTTTACCATGAAATCAAGTTGAATGATTCAGATTCACCTTGTAGTGTGGTTTTAGATAATTATTAAAAAATAACTTCTAGATTTTTTACGATGATAATTATATTTATAATGCCTTTGTATGAAATTTAGCGGGAAAGGAGGCGATTCTTCAGGTTCGGCTCTAGCGGGAGTCATTTTTTTTTTCCCTTTTGAGGGTCTGCCCGAGACTTTTCTACTAAATCAACGGACTACTTAATCATTTCGGATTGCATCAATTGTCGTTTATTATGGAGACATGCGGATACGACGTTGCCATTAATGTTCTGAGTTCAGTTGTCCCATTGCATTAAATGCACTCCGATCTAATTTACGTTTGTCATTATTGCATTAGACCAAGGCTAGAAGGTCGGTCTGATGGATTGTGGTGATGGACTCCCATACTGCTTTATTATTTGACTTATTGGGCCTGAATATGAGCTGTGGGCCAACTTGTACGAGTTCAGACTGACCCCTTCAAATATAACTTAGGAGTTTTTAAATAGGGGTTCAATGGGTAAGATGCAAGATTTGTAAAAGAATTAATTTCATTTCAAAAAAAATAAATTAAAATCAGATCCCATTTTATGTTGCTACACCTAATATGTCCCTAAACTTCAATTTTCATGGTGTGATTAAACCCCAATGGTATCTCCAATAATCTCGTGCATTACCAATTTTGAACACAAAGCAACAATCAACACTTTCCTATTTAGCACGATGGAGGCTCAATTTTTTCCATTTAATGTCAATTGCGGGATCCTCGGTCAATACTAATAATTTAAATTTTAAATTGAGAAATTTCTTAATTTTGAAAATAAAAAATTAGTTTTAAACCTGAGTAATAAAGAACAACCGAGAAATTAAACTTTATCTGTTTCAATAGAAAAAAAAGAAAAAAATGAGAAATTGGATAATTTCTCGTATAACAATTGAAACCTCATTTTTTTTTAAAAAAATATATATTTTAATAAAATTCACAACTAAGTTCTCAGTAAAATAAAGTTAATAAAAAAAATTCTCAGTTAAAAGTGAAAATTCCCAATCATTCTCTTATTTTGACCCAAAAAGTTGTACAAAGAAATTTCTTAATTAAATGTGCAATAAATAGGAAAACACACAATTAACAAAAAAAAAGTTGATCATTGCCTCTCTTTTTGACAAAAAATATTGTTCTAAATAATTTCTCAGTTAAATTCATGATGAACAAAGAAAATACACAAAACTAAGAGTAAAGCTACACATTACAAAGCAAATGATCAAAATTTTTACCGAATTACTTTTCAAGCTTAGCAATAAGGAGAAACATAGTCTATGGCGCTTTTTTTATTTTTATTTCTAGGAATTGTTTGGGATTTTGTTTTTTTCTTGTTTTTCTAATTTTTTTTATTTTTTCAATCGGTTTAAATTTTCTATTTTTTTGTTTCTTCGTAATAAAATAAATTTAAAAGTATAATTATTTTAATTAAAATTAAATTTTTTTCCCTAAAGACAAAAACTATTATAAAAATTTTAAAGTGACTTTTTTCTAATTATTCTTTTTTTATTTTTTTGTCAATTTCTCATTCATAAGTTATTCATTTTATTTGAAACTAAGAATGATAAAATTAAAAAATATATATGTACAAGAAGCTCATACTAGATTTTGAAATCTTTCTTATTTTTTCTTTAAAGAATAATAAAAAATATTGATATAATTAATTTTTTTCAATACATGAGTTCTCATACGTAAAAAATTTCTCATGTTCTGCATCAAGGTATGAGAAACTTCTCATACTATATATCTTTAATAAATTATTATGCTATTGTGTTTAAAAATATAAATTTGAAAAACATGAGATTTTTTATTTCAAACATGACTACATTGGGATTTTTCATTCATAAGCGTTCATTTAATCAAAATAAATAATAACAAAACTGAAAAAAAAAATCTGTATGAGAAATTTATCATATTTGAAATAGTTCTTGTAGGTCGGTCGTCGCCTATTGACATATTTTTTAAAATAAATACATAAATAATTATGAGTCAAGCCACTATGGCAGATAGTTTGAATAAGCCAATATTAAGAATAAGAATAAAAGAAAGTCAAAGCGAAAATTCTCAAGATAAGTATGACACCCGACTTACTTGGGTATAGTAGAGCAACTCAGGTAGTGTTACTCGGGTACAGTAGAGCAACTCGGGCAGTGTTACTCGGGTACAGTAGAGCTACTCGGGTAAACCTACTCGTGTATAATACTTCTACTCATAACTTGAGTCATTCATGACTCGAGCTACTCACCAATTCAGTAGCTCGGGTACAAAACTTTTGCTCATAACACGAGTCACTCAAGACTCGAGCTACTCACCCCTCTAGTAGCTCGGGTGCAATACTTTTGCTCATAACACGAGTCACTCATAACTCGAGCTACTCACCCCTCTAGTAGCTCGGGCGATACTTTTGTTCATAACTCGAGTCACTCATGACCCGAGCTGCTCGGGTATTCTTCCACTTAACCAGTGTCAACTGCTCTAACCCAAGTACTCAGGTGATGAGATAAACTACTTATTCCACTGGTGACTCGAATGATTGGGAATCCAAGCTGCTGGGACCCCCTATAACTTGGCCAATTAATATCGCTGTTCATCATGCAGAGACAGAAAACATTCCATAGCACAAACTATGCAGCGTAGCCCTGACTACGAATGAAACCTTTCATAGCACAAACTATGAAGCGTGGCCTTGACTACGAATGAAGACCTTCCATAGCACAAACTATGAAGCGTAGCCCTAACTACGATGAAGACCTTCCATAGCACTGACTATGAAGCGTAGCCCTGACTACAATAGTAGCCTTAACTACGATAGTAGCCCTGACTACTTGCCATGGCACATATCATGAAAATAGCACAGACTGTATTATTAGCATGGTATAGACCATGAGGACAGCACATACTATATTATTGTCATGGCACAGACTATGATGACAGTACAGACTGTATTATTACCACGACACGGGTCGCGAAGACAGCACAGACTATAATGTAGCTCTGACTACCTAATCATGATGACATAGCACCGACTATGTGGCTCAGCATAGACTGAACAACCAAGATATAGCACAAACTATATGATTATAGATTTCTATGAGAATCGAAAGACTGTCATAGAGACAATGAAGACAATGGCAGTACAATCCTACACGGGACATTGGGAGACATGTGGCTTGGTGGCTAAAGAAAGGATTTGTCGAGTCATACGGACCCTCTCACGGTTTACTAGACCTGAGTGGGTCGGGTACTTAACCCGAGTGGGTCGGGTGCCCGTGGGGCATCTGTTGGCCAGCCTAGTTGAGTTGGAGTAGAACACAACTTGGCTGATTATCGAATATAATCTCTTGATTCTCCATTATCGCCTCTCATAATTCGATTCGATCTCTTCAAAGAGTCCTATCCTAACTCCAACATGGCTCATCTGAGTGCTATAAATATGAGGGATAACCAGACTTTCGGATGGATCAGATTTTGATAATCAGATACATTGTTCATACTGTCAGTATTCTATACTCAATTAGCCTTCTCCTTCACCTAATCTCGTCTCTCTCCGTTCTATATTTCTGACTACTTCGCATATTTCACCTCTCCATTATTGTTTATTATTTGTCTATTCCAAAATGACCTTACAGTTCTTATATTTTATAAGTTACTTATTTTATTTAAAATTAAGAATGAAATTTTTTTTAAAAATAAGTATGAAAAGTTTCTCATACTTAAAATAGTTCTCATTTTTTATAAGTTACTGATTTCATTTAAAACAAAGAATGAAAAATTAAAAAAAATAAGTATAAGTAATTTCTTATACTTGAAATAGTTCTCATTTTTTACAAGTTGCTCATTTCATTTAAAATTAAGAATGAAAAAATTAAGAAAAATAAGTATAAAAAGTTTCTTATACGTGAAATAGTTATCATTTTTTACAAGTTACTCATTTCATTGAAAACTAAGAATGAAGAAATTGAGAAAAAATAAGTTTCTCATACTTGAAATAGTTCTCATTTTTTTATACGTTGCTCGTTTTATTTAAAATTAAGAATGAAAAAATTAAGTACAATAAGTATGAGAAGTTTCTTATACTAGATTTTGAAAAAATATTCTCATATACATATGTGCTATGAGAAAATTTTCATACTTAGATATCAAATTGTATGAGAAGTACGAGAAATTTTTAATATATCACTATTTGAAAATATTCACATATATACATTCGTGGTAAGAGAAACTTTTTATATATATGTGCAATGATATCAATACTTTTCGTACAATTTTTTTTTCATACCGTATTTCGTAATGTAGTGATATATTAGAAATTTCTAATAACACGTGTATATATGAAATTATTATAATATAGTAATACATGAAAATTTTCTCATAACATTTGTGCATGAAAATATTCTCATGTAGTGATATATGAGAAGTTTCTCATAACAATGTATGTGCATGAAAATATTCTTATGTAGAGTGATATATGAAAAATTTCTCATAGCATGTGTGTGAGTGAGAATATTCTCATATTGTGATATATGAGAAGTTTCTCATAATATGTGTGTGTATAAGAATATTTTATAGTGATATATAAAAAATTTATCATGACATGTGCATATATGAGAATATTATTATTTGTGATATATGAGAAATTTCACATAGTATGTATATATACAAGAATATTTTTATATTGTGATGTATGAGAAATTTCTCATATATTTGATGTTATGAGAAGAGAAAAACTTTCTAATTTGAACAAAAAAAATATTTTATCCAAATAAACAAACTAAAAAATAATAATTTAAAAGGTAATAAACTTATTTCCCTTCTTTTCTAATATTTTTTGTTTTCTCGATCGGTCTAAATCTTTTAATTTTTTGTTTGTTCATAATATATAAAACGATCTAAAAGTATACTTTTATTAAATTATATTTTAAGGTATATATAATTTATTTAAATAATAACAAAATTATTGAGTTTTTTTTTGGGTTTTTAAATTTTAAGTCAAAAGACAAAAAAGAAAAAATCACCTAACTTTAAACTCCTTGCCAAACAAAAAATTAAGTTAATTACAATTTCTTAAAAATGAATTTTAAAAAGTTATTTTTGTATTTTTATATATTTTTATATTTAGCATCAATATTAATTAATAGATCTAGACGAATAAATTATAAAAGTATAAATTTTTCAATAAACAAATATGCACAATAAAACTTAAAATGTTATAGAGTCAAATTAAAAGAAAAAAGAAAGTAACGTGTGAGACAGTTAGTGTAAAATGCTCAATTAATTGTCGGTCAATTATTTTGGTGATGTATTTTAGGAGATTTAGTATTTTTGTATATTTTTATGATTGAAATTATATATTATGTAATATTTATTAAAT
This sequence comes from Heliamphora exappendiculata, assembly GCA_034768845.1. NCBI lineage: Eukaryota > Viridiplantae > Streptophyta > Magnoliopsida > Ericales > Sarraceniaceae > Heliamphora > Heliamphora exappendiculata. The sequence continues at coordinate 2,481 of JAOTRH010182177.1, read as the reverse complement.
AGATCATTGGTGCAAAAAATTAAGTTAATTAGATACTAATAATTACGTGAATAGATCATATTTATTAAAAAACAAATAAATGGTAAATAAAATATTATAAAAAATAGTGTTAAATAAATATAATCAAATTATATAGTTACAAATATTAAATTAATTTAGTTTTTATTGTGAGTAATAAAATTAATATATAATATAAAATAAATAATTCAAATTATAAAAATATGTTAAAAAAATAAATAATTTAATAAAGCACAATATGGTAGTTGTTTAACCCACCTTATGTTATAATATTTCACATTAAGGAGATGAATTTTAGGATGAATTCGATTATTTTTATTTGGAATGGATAGTATTTCCCTTTCGAGAATGGAGAGGAGTCGCGGAGCAACCCAAGTCATGGTTACCTTCCAATTCCATCTACGACTACCAACCCACCACAACCCATTAAGAATCCTGTGATGTAATCACCGCAGATGATGATGTCATTGGAGTTGTCTATATACATTCCATTTTGGTATGTCTGCTGTTTCCGGGAAACCCTCAAGCCAGCCAGCCAGCCAGCCAGCCAGCCATGTACCTAACCTGCCTCTAAATTTTTTTATTTGTTTATAAGTAAGTTTATTTGTTTATAAGTAAGTTTAGTTAAGTTGATTTTTTTATTTTTAAATAATTTTTTTAATTATTTAATTAAAATTTTATATTTTTTAGACGACGAGTCAAAAAAATAAAAAAATTTAATTAAAATATAAAAAAATTTAAAAATAAAAATAAAAAAAAAAAATCAAATAAACAAGTTTATAAGTAAAATAAATAAACAAGTCAATAAATAAGTTCACCAAACAGGGCAATATATATATAAAGGAATAATATTAATTGGTCTCTCTTAAAATATTGGAGTTTTGCAAAAAAAATTATTTGCTTAAATTACATATAAATGTTAAATTTATGTATATTTATATACTTTATATTTTATTACTTTGAGAAATAGATTTAAAATTTCAATTTCTTTATACAATAACTATTTTATTTTAAAATTTAAATAACTGCACAAATGTAAGCCACTTTGTAGAAATGTCCAAGCACGTGCCATCTCCCATCTTCGAATTTGCAATAATGATCCTTGAAATGGAGGGTCAGGATCTAACAAAGTTGTTCTACTTTGACTAGACTATTTTTGTCTCCACCACACATAAATACCATCGGAACCAACTACTTATGCTTTCCTTCTTACCAAAGATTTAGCAGGAGAGAAAGATCAGGCTTCGGAGGGTTCATTTATTCTCTCTCTCTCTCTCTCTTTTTCTCTCTCTCTCTCTCTCTCTCTCTATATATATATATATATATATATATATATATAGCTTCCTTTATTCATGTATATGGCTACGAGAGAGTCAGATACTAAGTACCGTACTAGCGAAGGTGACTCTTGGGCACAATTCTATGAACAACCCATTTCTGGGCAAACACTGGCAGCTTCGGGGCGACCTCCAACTCCAACTGCAACCATGTTCCGGACTGATCAAGTCTGGACCGATGCCACCGCGGTCACCACCACTGTTTCATCATCTACTACTCTGAACCCTACTTATGCCGACCCTACTGCTGCCACTACTGCTCACTTGAACCCTGAAGGCCGCGTTTCGAAACCTGTCCGAAGGCGGCCCAGGGCTTCCAGGAGAACCCCAACCACTGTACTCAACACGGACACTACCAACTTCCGAGCCATGGTGCAACAGTTCACTGGTGGTCCCACCGCACCCTTCCCCGCAGCCTCGCACACTGCAAGCTTCAGCTTTGGGTTTGGGACTCGGCAACAGATTTTGAACCCTACTCCACTTATGCTGCCTTCTGGATCTGGGTCTGGCTCTGGCTCTGGGGCCTCCTATTATCATCTACAGTTTCAGCAGCAGCAGCAACACCAACCGTACATGTTTCCTCTGAACACCGGCACTCAGGGAGATGGTCACCATACTTCTCTTCAGGGGCTTAGCAATAACTACTCAAGGCCAAACACGGAAATGAACGCACACGCCTCCGATGGTTTTTCCATGGAGGATATTTCTTCTCACGTGCCTCTTCCTCGGCCGCCTTCATCCAATGAGAACAGAAACGTTAATAACATGTTTTGAGGACATTGAAGGGGGCAGAGAGAGAGAGTGTGAGAGAGAGAGAGAGAGTTAGGTACTGACTTTTCTCTAGGAGAATCATTGACCAATGTAAATATATAAGGGTAAATTATACTGACTCTATAAGGTTTTTGATAAAAATAAATTTTTTTTATATATTTTCAAAAATTGTACTAACATCTTTTCAGGTTTGATTTTAACATCAAATAAACCAAAATCGTTACAATTTCAGTTCAATTTAACGGAAACCACCGTCTCACCCCAAAATCGCTCTTAAAACCACCGTCTACCCCAAAACTACCACCCCCAAAACCACCGCCCCCAATCTCCCAAAACTACCACCCAAAACCACCAG